>JAEUWJ010000759.1:0-16658 GCA_018524395.1 Podaxis carcinomalis
CATATGAAACATTGTGATCAATCAGCATGTCTAAATATAGATGAGACCATAACAGCCATCCTTCATTCCTGAGAATGGCACTGATATCGTACACACCCCCAGGTTGAACGCAATAGAAATGTTGTCCCTTGTACTCCTCCTTATCATCCTCAATCTCCCCATCAGTCATCTGATAGCTTTCTTGGGTTTTGAGGACCTCAATCTCGGGGCGGTCTGAACCAGATTTCCAATACCCACGCTCATAAACTTTCCGGCTCACCCACTCCATACCACGAATACACCAGTCTTCGGGAAGAGGAGGGGTGCATTCCGTGGTCAGCATTGACCACCAGTGTTCCAGAGCGATGCCAACAATTATGAAGAGACCTTGGGACTCCATATATTTTCGTGGGATGGTAGTGAAGAAGCTGGCAAGGTCATCCCAGGGAATGCTCCTCTCAAGGAGGGCTAGCGAAGGTGGGTGTTTGATGATCGTAGCAAGGAACATGAGGAGGACAGTAAGGTATGGATTCAGGCTTGGTCGGGCGTATCCTGCAAGTTTTTGAGTCGGGTTGTGCAAGACGAACCTGAGCATGGAGAATGTTAACTGGAGGGCGTATTTGAATGAGGGCGGGTGTTCTGGCAGGTAGCTGTCAGCCTCGGAGAGTGTCGGGGAAACCTGGGTGGGCCTGTGCAAGGAACTGTGTTCTTCGTCTACGTCCATCCGAGTCTCATCTGAGGCAGCGGGTTTCTTGGCGACGATACGACTGGCCGACTCACGTCCACCGACTGCTCCTAATTGTTGGAGGAGTCTGGCGGGTTTCCCATACTCGAGGACAGAAGGAATGTTAATGATAGCCATCATTATCCATTCACGCTCTTCCGTGCCTTCGATGACAAGCTGTTCGAGGAAGCGCACTAATGTCAGCTGGAAATCATCAAGCTGGATGTTCGTGAATAGCATCCCAGGTAGGAGGACGAAGAGTTCGGAAGCCTTCGCATCTGGATTCATGCGGCGCGCCTGTGAGGGGACAGACCATACCAGGAGGATAGATTCCTGAGAAGTCATGAACGGGTGCAAAGTGGTCATGCTAAATTTTGCATATGATTAATGAGAAAGCAAAAATAGCTAATGGACTTCACATACCTCTTCACGAAGTGATACACAACTCGAAGTTCTTCACTTTCCACCTCACGGTAAAGCAACCCCAAATGATGATGCAGCTTCCCAGTACCAGGTTGTTCAAACAAGCTAGTTGCATACCAATCACGCGCGATGTTCCTCCACCTATCCTTTTCGGGTTCAACCTCCAACAACCGCACTGCAGTGACACCCACACTTGGTGGCTGACTCGCGATACGTCCCACAACGGGGAGATCACTGATGGACTTCTTGCCGCTGCTGTTCCCATTTGCGGTGCCAACGACAGGGACTTCTAGACCATCGGCCTTATTCATCTCATTGGCAGCTTTGAGTGCGGATACCGTTAATCCCCCGTTATTATTTCCCACGCGGCCGTCTAACATAGCAGCGACAATCATTCGGTAGCGCGCGAGGTCGCCAAGAGCCTTGAGCCATCCACTGTGGAAAGCGCTGAGCTGGGGGTCCTCAACGAGACTCACGTAGAAATTATAGGCATAATAAATGAATTTTTGAAGAAGCTTGAGTGTGACAGGAGACGAGAACGAGCCGCGACGGAGGGCCTCAAGGAGTTTATGGAAGCCATGCGTCCATAGCCGGACAACAATATTGTACTTCGTGGGAACATTCTTGAGTGAAGCGGGTACAGAAGGGGCGAGAGAAAGCTGGAGTAGGTTGTACATGTCCTCTGCCAAACTGGACGGTTGTTAGACACGATGAATGTATTTCTGGACATGAAAGAGGAATGTGTTACCTTTTATGATCTTCTACTTTCCTCATCCATTTCTCTTTTTCGAGGCCCTCCCGGCTTAAGTCCCTGCTTCTAAGCATGACCTGTGTGTCCATCTCATCAGTGTCATCCAATTTCTCCTGTTGAATCTTGGATTCAAGGGTCGTGATTCTGTGGTAAATCAGCTTGAGCTGCTGTGAGAAAGCAGATGTCGATGAATCGTCTGTTGCTGCTCAGCCAGGACAGTTATCAAACAAAGCTGAGGACGTTGAGGAACCATCGGTTGATAGGGTGAAATTTGATGAGGAGATAGAGGCAGCACGTGAGCCCATGGAACTGGCAGAGGCGCAGTCCCCGCTTGATTTCGGGGTTGGCATTGGTCTCTCAACCTGTGACAAGGTTGAATGCTGAGGCCAAGGGTGGGCATTAAAATGGACAGGATCATGTCTGCGGTGGTCAAGCAGTTGGCAGGCTGCGCTAGGACCATTCTTGAGAGCATTAGCTGGAAGATTTCGAAGGGCATTTGCATTATCGGGATTCGGGAGTGAATCAGGCTCTGCCACACGCCACATAAGAATTGGGTCTGTATCAGGGCTGAAAGCTCAGGTTTGGAGAGCTGGGGCGGGGGGCAGGAGATGGCAGTATCTTTAGACATGCAAAACCCTTGTGGTCTGCCTTGGCCGCAGGTTTGAAGGCAACAAATTGGGGGAAGGGAGGGCAGCATTGTATTTGAGAAACTGTGCCACAGACCATTGAAGCGGAAGCCTTGGGTGATCGGTCAGTCAGAGGCAGCGAATGAAGTAATGTCTGAGCCTGAAGGTAACAGTGGAGGGTCATGCTGTTGTGCAGCTGTCCACAGTTGTTGCTCCCATTTCCCCTCGCCACCTTATCCTTTGCACAAATAGCCACTAGAGAAACTGAATGCCCAAGTCAGATAGAAATGAAATAAATAAATAAATAGAGTCTGCACCTGGCCTGTCTATGCCTGGGAGCCATGAGCTCAGTGGCATAGAGCTCACCTACAGGGGCAAAACCAGTGGATGTCCATATTGAAACGCCTGTCCTGGGGATCGTATGCACTGGGTATTTGGTAGTTGTTGATGTGGATAGAAAGAACATTCGAGCAGTTAACATAGCATTGCGGAATGTTCATCGGATGCATCGTAGCACGTACGTGCCCCGTGAGGTGAGAAATAAGAGCGTATCGCAGCTTGCAGGTGCTGAGGCCCAAGGTGGAGAGCTCAGCCTTGCCAGTAGGGGTGATTTGAGATGGCTTTGAGGTTTGAGTGGTGTGGCGAGTAGCAACTTAAAGCGCAACCGATGTGCCGCCATGAGTGGCAAGCGTGGGAATGCATGGTGAAATGTCTTTGAGCAAGAGCCAGATGGTAATTGAATATTGAGCATTAAAATCTCAATGAAAAAATGTCTGAAACACCATAAAATTTATGCTCGTGGGTGTGCATAGAATGGAAAAATATTTGGCCAGAGATTGAGGTTGTATCCATTGAAACGAGTCAACGGACATCAATGGACATAAAGTTACTAATGACGTGAGTTGACACCTTTCTGAACCTTTCTCAAACCACCATGCCAACAAAGAAACCAGCAAGGTTTTTTTCTTTTTTTTCCAAACATTTCCACCCTTTTCTGATGAATTTTCTTAATCTCAAGGAACTTGTCACCCGAGAGTCACTTCCCAGCACCCCGAATTGGCAACAAGCAACCTTACTATAATGCTAACGTGAGCTGCACGAGGCTCATGCTGTTTGTTATTTTAAACAGACTTTCAGGTTCACAACATCTCAAGCCGGGATTCAGATGAGGTACCACTTTTATTTTAAAGGCTTATTAGTTAATTTGACACAGCTTAGATCATCCGAGGTGCCGATCATTATGACTTAATGATGGCCCAAAATAAAACATACCATGATGCCATGAACTGTCTTAAGAAGACCCAGAATCAATGCAAGGAACTTCAGGAGGCTTTGGACGAGTGTGAGAGTGAGCGTGAACGGTTAAAGGTTCAATATAGGGCTCTGCAGTATGTATTAGTAAATGCCTACTTACCAGAAGACCATCTAACTGCTACATATTTAGGGAAGCATATAAAACACTTGTCAACTGTGTTATCACAACTCAACAAGCTCGAGCCCCAAATAGCTGCTGTGCCCTGGACTCCTGCGATGTTCATATAAACGAGATAATACCCTCATCTAACCCCTTGGAACAGGACTTGGACAGATCTAAAGGTAAAAAGCAAGTGTTTATGGCGTCCGTGATGCACAATTAATATGTTTAGGTAACAAAGGCAGAACCAAAGGAAAAGGAGGGAAGCGGGGTAAAGTTGCGGCCATCTTTCCAAGGGGTTGCTTGGAATGCATGTTAGATAAATAATCCCTCCAATGACTTAAATACACACCTAAATGGCTGTTTGAAATGCATGATAGTCAATGAACCTATTTACAAAAAAATTATCAAAACCATCCAGCATCGTGGTGTGGTCAAAATTGGTTGGAATTCGTTCATCATAAACGGGAATCAAATGTGCAGCTCGATAGATCTGGTTGAGATCTATGACCTTCAACTTTGGTCCTGAGTTTCGGAACAGTGGCTGGACAATCCACATTCCTGTGTCACTGTCAGGCCTGTCATCCGCCAGTTCAAATTGATGAATGAGGGCACAGGTATGATAACTTGAGCCAAAGGAAAAGGAGAAGAATAGGCATACACATCCGATTTTCAAACCAGCACTAATTGTATCCACTTCAAGTTCGGACTTGTCATCTCTGTAAAACACCGTGTCATAGCGGCCAGGGCCATTCCTCCATGAAGAGATAGCACGAATGCATTCGTTACACATCCCATTTGTTCCAACATAATCACTGGGGGCATAGAATGTCGCAACAGCGGATGGGTGTATTGTAACTTGAACATATGAAAGCTGCAACCGCAGGTGAGATCGTTCAAGTTGGCTGGTGTGTTCAAGGCCGTGAATTGAAGAAATATAGAGGATAAGAAAGTCTGCAAATGATGGAAGTGAAAGGCACATGGTAATTTCTTGAAGGCTCAAATTGCGTACTGCGACAGAGTCAACACTGCTCACAAGTAAAGTATCAGTATTTAACACACTGGTAGTTGTCACAGAAAGTTTAACTGAAGGTTGATGACGTGTTGTGTTGTCGGCACCATCATTGGAGTCATTATTACTATCATCTTCATGAGCAGTGTGGCTGGGTTTCTTAGCTCGCGTTGCTGAAGCTTCAAAAACAAATTAAAACTATATTTAAAGATTAAGCAAAGGACAGACCTTCAAATAGACCAGTCAACTCAGAGGTGTCATCAAGGAGACCACAGCTCTTGAATTGATTGTAGGCAGCACGTAGCTTATCCGATCATGAGTTGACAATAAGCATCTGTCCCAAAGCATTGTGATGATTTGAACGTTGCCAGGGTTTCTTGACTGCATGGATATGCTTCGACTCCGTGATAGACGAACAGAGGCCATTCGGGGACCCAAATTCGCAGATCAAACGGACATAGTGCCTGAGGGAATGTTGATGCGGTGGCCATGAATCTTCATTTCGAACACCAGTTTCAACAAAGACTTCGCGGTGTTGGTGAAATTTGTTCAGTACATTCTCCATATCCTGTAAGCTCTTCACACTGTGAGAATTCTGCCGTGCAAGATAGCTGAACTCAAGGAGGGCACGAAGGGCACAAATCATGTCTTCAGGGATATAACCTCGGAGCGCAGGCAAGTATACCTCATAGATGATATAATCAATGAATAAGTCTAAAGCTTCTAAGGTCGATAGACACATACCTTCATCAGTGCCTTCGAGTCATTGCCTGTCCACTGTTTGAAGTCTCGGCCTTGTGGAAAGCGGCGTAAACCAGGGAACATGGGGACAATTGCAATCCTATTGCTCTCATAAAAGTTTGAGTCAATATACAATCTAGACGTCCTCTCAACTAACCGGCGATCAATATCATCCAATATTCTTTCGGCTTCTCCTCTCCCATACTCGAGCACAATGTATTCCCCGATCCACATTACGAGGTGATCTTTGAATGTCCCCTTGATGAGCTGGTGAAGTATGTCCAGCGATATGAGCTCATAGATGTCAGCTCGAGGGAAAAACTCGGTGAAAGGCTGACAACACAATGACAGAATTAGTTGTTGAGATTAATGGCGGGACAGTAGAACTCATACCACAACATCAGTAATCATCCCAAAGGTGTCCCATGCATGTAACAACTCAGCATCACGAGCAACGAGTTTTGTATGTTGAGTGCTCTGTGGAATGAGCGGTTCATCCAAGTTATCCAGCTTTTTGCTTGACGCCAAGCACCTAAGTTAGCGCAAATCAGTACTGTCCACTCAGAAATCAAGGGACATACTTCGGGCACCAGCATTGGACAACACATGTTAGTAGACATTGTTCTGGGTAGTCAGCGATGTATGGGCCAAATCCAAAGATAGCACGCCGATATTTCCCATCGTTACACTTGACCTTGACTGGCTTTACCATAGCATCATGGATTGACTCAAAGATGGACGTCAATGAGGTATGAAAGAGTTGCCAACAAAATTTGCGGTATTCATTGGTGTCCCTTTGTTCCTTCTCGGCTGTAAAGCAGGGCATGAGCAACAATTAAATCAGGTTACACTAGATGTACCTTTGGGCGTCAACAGAAAAGCAATTACCATCACACCATTTCTGTGACCCCTACATGTTACATTATGGATATTTCCAATCGAGAGATAGAGCGGCCAATATTCATTATTACTGGTTGCAACAGATACTGTTGTCTTATCACTTCCCAAAATGATTGGTACGAAAAACGCGCCTCTCGCATCAGCATCAGGGCTGTTCTTGATCAGATCCTGTAGCTCGAAATAAGGGAAGAACAATCACTTTGACATAAAACATGTACCACTTGCCTCCATGCCCAGTTTCCTGACATGAAGTCTTGGAATTGGTGGCCATCGGCATTGTAGTCGTGATAGGGAACAAAGTCAAACTCGTCCTTGAAGTCGGGGTTGGCAATGAGCTCTTGCAGCACCCGCATAGGGTCACGATACCAAACAACATAGCGGTCTTCCATCCACGATGGTCTCGGCTCTCCTCCATGGTTACCCAGATACTTAATGGAAAGCGATTTCCAAGGGATTTCACCATAAGGAATCGAATCAATAGTTTGGTACATATGTGCATGATTCCGGAAAGGTGCATGGTCCCCATGAGCAGCAAGGCTGGCCTCCCATAAGCTCAGTAACATGTCTACATTGCCACCCGACATCTCATCACGTTGATAGAGAAATACGGCTGCTTCAAACTGTAGGCGACTTGTGAAAGGTGCCCAGTCATTATGGGTATCATCTACCGGGGGATCATCGGGATCACAGACGTCACCTGGGGGACAATCAGCTTCAATGCTAACATGTAGACTGCATAACTTACCAGTTAGGAAGTCATGAAAATAGTGCCTAAAACCATGAGTGGCATCATAAACTGAAGCTTCATGTGATGATTCAGATGCTTTGGGTGAAAGCGAACACTCCTGTATTAGCGCTAATATTGAAGCATTCATGCCGAGAAATGATGAGCAAAGGAGAGGCGAGGACTGGAATTTACATACTGGGATCTAGATCTTCTGTGGGTGAAGGTATATCATTGCTGAACGTGTCTAATACAGGGCTCTAAATTACTCGTAAATAACACCTTTTCAAACAACAATATTAGCTCACTGGTGGATCCCCAGGGAGTAGATACAGGTCTTCATCAAAGGTGGAAGGCCCAAGAAAATGAGGTGTCGAGGCCAAGTCCCCACTCCGACACGAGCTGGAGTCAGCGCCAAGTTCAAGTTCCGCATGATATTCAGCTTCAAGCGTACTTGAGCCCATGTCTGAGTCTTGGCCTATGCCGGGTCCTAAGTCTGCATCGACGTCGTATCCCAAGTCTGCGGCCATGTCGAATCCTACGTTCACATCGATATCGGATCCCGAGTTTATTGATTCTGCATCCAACTCGTTTAGGTAGGTCTGTACACCCACCCAGGAAGCATTTTCGTGGACAAACTCAAACCAAGTGTCAACATCGGACAGGTTTGGATCAGAGTCATCCACCATTACTTGCAGGTCATGGCTACATAAAAGAGTCAGAAGTCACCTGAGTTTGATCATTGTACGTACGTGACCTGATCACTTTGACTACTGATTAAAAACTTGTTTTCGATGGGCTGGTGTTTCTGTAAGACTAAATGTAAGCAAGTAAATCCAAATATCCAAGAAGTCAGCATACTCCGGAATGCAAGCATAAAATATGTTGATTAAGTCCAACTTGGCCCTTGAACCACCGACAACCCGGAAAAGTGCACTGGGTATCAAGTTCATGATATGGGCTATATGTTCCATTTGGCAAGCTCGAGGGCAAGCGTGACAGAGGAGGCATGGTGGCAGGAAGTGGATCACTGAAAGCGGAGTAAGAATATAAAACAAACTGACGGAGAAAAGTGTTTTTAAGTCCGAAGATGCCAAACATGACTTGGGACACTGCCGGCCAAGACTTACACAAACCAACACAACTTGAACAACTTGACATCCTTGCCCAGAGCTCCTTGACGCGTCTTGATTAATCTAACACAAACATAACACTCAGGTTAGTGTACTCACAAGGATACAGATATATACTCACTAAAAAAATACTTCCAGCATGCAACTTCATTCGACAAACAAAGACGCGCATCCTGGTTATCCAGACTTGTCTGCTGCCGAAAACTTGAAGTCCACCAAGAAAGCAAGGGCAAAGACTAGCCAGAAGGCGAAGGCAAGCATCGAGCTGGAGGTAGTTGTGCAGAAGCTCCAAAAGATCACGTGCATCCAGAAAAACACTGCTGAAGTCTATGCTGACAACACTACACCCGGCGCGCCACTCCCAAAGACCAGCACCAACAAGGGAAGCTGTGGAGTCGCGGCCATCAGAGGGAATAAAGCAACCAAAAAAAGGGTTACACAGATGACTGACACGTCTGGGATGACTGACGCGTCAGACATCGAAACCATAGAAGAGTTGGGAACTGATATTGAGGGGACCGTGAGGAAAAAGGGAACCAAGAAGTCACGTAGTTACCGCGACGCCCTTCTTGATATACAGTTGAACTCACTTGATCTTCCATCGATTGGCAAGGCTGATGAACCCGTAGCTTTCAGGGAGCAAGAACCCATCAGCCATGAGGCAGACCATATCGAGGGTCAAGATGATGGTGATACACGTCGACATGAGCTGACATATAAGGGTGAGCAACCCAGAGTTGAAAAGAGGCAGAAAGCCAAAGAGGGCGTGCAAGGTAGGTCTTGAAACTCTTTTCTTGATTAGCTTGAATACTGAGTATGTGATTAAGAAATCAGCTTGGAAATAAAGAAGCGGACATTGTCCCAAGCAAAAGGTAGTGATAGCGATGAAGATATGGATGGGGGAAAGGCAAGAGAAACCTCAATGGATAGACGTAAAAGTGCAAGCCACAACACTGGGAAGGGGAAGGCAAGACAAAAGAGAATAATTTTGATGTCAGATGAAGACACTGAAATAGCCAGTATGTCTCGTGGTTGCTCTCCTCTAAACCCTTTAACTAGCGGCACATTCAAGATGTTGGCCTTGAGTTGACCCGCAAGAGGAAACTTTCAAGACGCCAGTACGAAGTGGAGAAGGAATCAGTAAGTATAGTGTCACAGAGATGGCATGAAAGATTAACGGCTTACCTTCACCTCTAGGGGTCAGAATCCGAGGTGAATGAATAGTCCCCACTGCGGAAAAAAAGCCACACATCAAAGGACGTTTCGCCCGCAAACTCAAAGATTAAACAAGCCCCCTACCTGACCACGTTGAACAGGAGGGACAACATTCTGATTGTGGTAAGTCCTTTTTCCAAACTCTGTGCAACAGACAACTTACAGCTTGACAGGAGTCGGACTCGGAAACAGGTGAGTATGCTAGACCTTTGGAGCGACCTAAGCGGTCAAAGCCAGAGCCTTCCAAGGAGAGGAGGGAAAGAAACAAAGGATCAACAGAGCAGGCCAACCAGAAGGTAAACATTAACACGTTATGTTACTTATGTACACATTCATTGTTTACTGATTTGACTCATCGGTGAGGTTGCGCCGAAAAAGGACAAATTTACCCACCCAGAACCCTCGAAGCGAGTCCCAACATATGCTGCGCGTTCTTTAAACCTGTCATGAACTGACTGACTTGACCATGTCTCCAAACAGACGCGCCGTTTCAACACCACAAGTACCCAAAAGCTCTCATTCGAAAGTGGCTGCCCGCTCAACTTCCGGCACCTCCCAGCTCTCGGACGCAGAACGTACTCGCACCAGTAAGAGGAGGCATTCTAACAGCACCAGCACCAATGCTAGTAACCGTGATGACGAGAACGCTGTGGAATATGGTGGGCTTTCTGATTGTGATGAATGCGACAGGGATGAACAGAGATATGTGGAGGCAAGTCCTCCGAAGGGCAAGCGACACCTCAATAGCCAGGTATCATTTAATTTTGTGCCGATCACCCCACATCTAACAAGTTTCAGGTGCTGGTTAAGGTCGAGAATAATGGAGAATACGAGAAGAAGCACCGTTCTCGAGTTATGAACCAGGACCTCCCGGAAGAGCTCACTGCTAACGACCTATGGACCAAAAAGATCCTCCCAACATTGTTCCGCTGGTTCGCAGCCCAGAGTAACCCCTGGCTCCCTGTCCCGTCCGACCTTGAAAACTCCCTTGAGTACATCTGCCGCCACTTCATCAGGGAAGATTTTGAACTCCCTCCCGGCATCACGAGTCCCGAAGTTCAATTGGTAGGCTGACATTCTAGTTATATTCGTTCGCTAACAATATAACAACCTATAGTGCCTAGCGGCTCAGCGATGCTTGGAGAAACCCAATTAAGAACACCACACTCATGGCCATCATCATATTTTTCGACTCTAACCCCAAATACTTCAAGGAGGATGACGTGATTTGCAGACAATGGGCTTCTGAGGCTCTTGATCAAAATAGGTTTATTTACGGAATCTCGAAGACTGTGCGGGTGCAGGGAAAGAAAGAACTGGTATGTTCCTCATGTTGTTGTGATTGCCGTTGCTCATCCTTATTCGGTTAGGTCCTCGAAAAGTTGTTCCAGAATGAACTCATACTCCATACTTTTGCTGCCCATTTTAATGCCATAAAGAACAGCTCATGGATCGAAGGTTTATGTTTTGACAAAGATGAACTTTTGCGTGCTGCTCTTGCGATCTCGGCAGCCACTGTGAGTGTCTAAGTGAAGTTCGAAGTCATCACTGACCACCTCCTAAAAGGTCGAATGGTCCCTTACACTGTGGACTAAAGGTTA
The DNA here is from genome assembly GCA_018524395.1 of Podaxis carcinomalis. Classification (NCBI taxonomy): domain Eukaryota; kingdom Fungi; phylum Basidiomycota; class Agaricomycetes; order Agaricales; family Agaricaceae; genus Podaxis; species Podaxis carcinomalis. The sequence continues at coordinate 11,244 of JAEUWJ010000759.1, forward strand.
TATCACCTTCAAAAAAGTTCGCGAAGCAGAAAAGAACTCGCCGAGGAATAGTAAAGCCCTGAAGATCAACTTCTCTCTGAAGAAGAACAGTAGGGGTTCCGAAATGACCTTCCATATTGCGTTTAGCGCTGGTGCATGGAATCTTAAATCCGCCAACACACTCGATGCCGATGAAATGAGGACGATTATGAATCACAGTCGAGGACTCATCAAGGTCAACACTAGCCGTACCACCGAATTGGAAGACAATGATGATGATCCTTGTGGCAATCTCTGCACATGGACCTTCAATGACTCAGAGATCGAGTCAGTCTGTTCGGATGATGAAGGGAAACCAGGCTGGGGCTCGGTGAGTGCCTTGCTCAACCCTGGGAAACATATGGCTTAGGATCACAGGTTTTGAGCAATCCCAGTGGCAACAACGACATTGGCAGTAGCTCCTCCAAGGCTTCAAAAGGCAAGTCGTCAAGGGTTTAGGTATGTTTTTATGCGTTTGGTAGAACTTTACTCATTCATCAACCATAGGTTCTTGTTATGTTACCTCTCTTCTTTCATGTTTTCACATTGGTCCTGAGTATTGATTGTGCCCAGTTCATTTTCACCATTGTCCTCTTCCTCCCCTGCCCTCCTGCCACCCCTCTTTCTTGCCACTCTGCCATTCTTTCCTTACCTCACTTTCTTCATACTTACAACCCTTTAATTCTGGCTTGATTTTATAACTGAACCTTTCATCACCCTTGCTACACCTTTTTGTGTCTTGTATTTTCCTTAACCTACACTTCCCCTTACTTTTGAGCCTCTTTCAATCCCTTTTCACTTGTATACTGATGTTTTACTTCAACTTCAATGAATTTCCCAACTTTTTGGATTCTTAATCAAGGTTTGAGCTTGCCTTACAAAGACTTATTGTAAGGCCAAATGATTTGAAAATCAGATTCATAAATGATGTCTTACTTATCCAAGTCTTTCATGACTTTAAACCAACCTTATAGCCCCACAGCTGACTTTCTGGTTTGAATACCTGATTACTTGGACAGGTCTTAATCAGCCTTATCTGACTTATTTATGCCTTGCACACTATGACCGTAAGACTTGTCCAAGGGATTAATAAGAACTGTCAAAGTCATGGGAAATACTTGAATCCGACTTATGCGTCTTGGAAATTTTCATGACTTAGGCATGACTTGGACATCTGTTTAAGAATATGCAAGTCACAAAAATACTTGCAAATATTTTCCTGATGGTCATCCTGCATTAGGTAATGTAATGGTTTCTCAATCATTTACTCCTCCAACCTTGTCTCCTGAACTGTGGCACCAACATTTCAGTCATTTGGGACGTGATGCTATGAAGGCTGCTTTGACCCAGGACTATGTGACAGGAGCTTCTTTTTCTGGTTCTTTTGCCAGGGATTGTTGTGTTCCATGTATTATTGGAAAAGGTCCTCAATCCTCATATATTGCAAATGGAAATTGTGCTACTGAGCTTGGGGCACTCCTGCACATTGACATTTGTAGTCCTTATCCAACACAGACTCCTTCAAAGGCCAAGTATTTCTTCAACATTCTTGATGATTTCACAAATTATGGTTTTACAAGCTTGTTGGTCTGCCAGTCTGATGCCTATTGATTGTTTCTTCATGTGGAATCATTCTTATTTTGACAATTCAATATTCCTGTGAGGGCTGTGTGTACAGATGGAGCTAAGGAGTTTGTTGAGGGTGATTTGGCTAGACATACTGAGTCAAAGGGTATTGTTGCCCAGGTTACAGCCCCTTATGCTCATCAGCAGAACAGAAAAGTGGAGCATTTTATACATACTTTGGAGGATGGAGGTCAGACACTCCTTGTAGCCTCTGGTCTTCCGATTCAATTTTGGGCTGATACTGTTCTTACTGTGCAGTATCTGTGACACAGATTACTGATGTCTACTCTTCTGGCAAACTGTACTCCTTTCTCCTGCTTATTTGGCTGTAAACCTGACATTTCACATCTTCAGGTATGGGGGTGCCTGTGTTATGTAGAAGTCCCTCCTGAACAATGAGAGAAAGCTGGTCCCCATTGATTTCCTGCTATTTTTGTTGGATATGAAGAAGATTGGATTGGCTGGTGTGTCCACTCATTGGCTGGCAAATATTCTTTTTCATGGGACATTATCTTTGACAAACTGTGGCTGGGTCATCTGGCGATGGCTTGTGGTATTGCTAACTCTGTTGGTGGTAACTTAGACATGGTAAAGAATGCTCAAGCCTGTGCGAGTTTTCTTGGTCATTCATCATACCCGCTTCCAACTATTACTTCCTTGGTCTCCCTTGATCATATGGAGAACTTGATTGAAGGTATTCCTCTAGAGGATTTTGCTTCCTGTGCTGTTGTGAACAAGTGTTATGGACTTCACTTTCTGCCCATTAGACTCTCAGAACCTTGGTTACAACCCGGGTTCCGTAGATCCTATTCAGTTTAACCTCATCTCCTGCTTCTGTCGGGCAGATTCCCTCTGGTAGGGCTGTGCTCCATTCCATCTTCCTCTACCATTCCTTCCAATCAGATTTCCACTCCAAGCTTCATTCCTCTTTCCATTTAACCATGGCTATTTCTTGTTCCGTTGCCTATCCAGGTCTTACCCACTCACCTGATGTTTCACCTCCGACCCTGTCTGGTTGGGTGACCAGATACCTTGTGGACAGTCTCCTCATCCTTGTGGATACCATCGCAGATATCAGTTCACATGCTGATCGTGTCCTCTTTGAGCGGTTAAGAATGATAGTACCTAGTCATTACTCTCTGGACCTTGTCTTGACTGGCAGTATATAAGTAGAACTACAGTCGCCTGTACTAGTCGGTCAGAATATCAACTTAGGACTCTCTCCCTCTGCTCCCTTGCTCGCTACAGCCCCATCTCTGTCTGGGACTGTCCTGTCTTCGTCTGATCCCATCTGCTCCTGTCCGACAAGCTTGTAGATTGGCTAAGTGAGGCCACTACAGTTCCCGAGGGGCACAACACATAAGTTGAAGCCAAGGCCTCACCTACCTTGGTCCTTGAACGTCCATTTCTGTCCACTCGCAGTCTGCCCCTGTCTGGAGTCTGCCACCTTAACAGTATATTCTGACTTGAACCTCGGGTATTGTTCCTCTTATGCCATCTATAACTTGTAGTATTGCACAAGCTCAAGGAACTCCCATCCCAGAACCCATCCTCCCTCGTACAGATCGTGTCTATTCTTCAGCCATTGCTATACACCCTACCACTTCCCCCATGTGATCTACTACAACCACTCCTCAGCCCCAAGTCCAGGACCAACCCTCTGGTGAGCCTCCACATGGAGATCTCAGAGGGCCCTCAGACTCTGTGATTAGGGATGAAGGCAACGACAATGACCCTGGTGCAGACCTTGGTGATAACCAAGGACGCCAGGAGTCACTAGCAAATGCCCTTGGTCATCTCTCTTGCACCCTCCGCTCTCTCGAGTGCAACAGCTCCACTGGACCAACAAACCCCACTTGCATTAAGGTCTGGGAACCTGACACGTTCGATGGCTTGGACCCACTCAAAATCTGCCAATGGGTCTTCCAATGCTGCCTGTACTTCACCTCAAACTCACACCATTTCCCAGATGATCCATCCAAAATCCATTTTGCTATCACCTACCTCTCTGGTACTGCACTCAACTGGTTCCAGACCATCCTCGTGTCCGAGGACCTCGAGTGGTCGGACCATGAACTCCTCAATAGCTGGGAAGTCTTCATCATAGAAATAGAGAATCACTTCGGATTGGCAGATCCCTCCAGGGAAGCCACTGAGGAACTGGATTTGCTCCGGATGGCCAGCAATCAGCCTATCCTCAAGTATGATCTCAAGTTCAACCACCTGGCTAGTTTAGTTGGCTGGCCAGACTCAGTCCTCTGCCATCACTACTACAAGGGACTTCTGGATCGCATACAAGACCTGATTGCTACCTGGGTTGAGGGCAAGCCCAATTCTTTGGATGAAATGAAGAGGGTCACTAGTCTTATTGACCAACGTCACTGGGAGCGACAGCATGAGCAAAAATGACATAATGATTGTTCTGTGCAGCACCCAAGGAGTGACCCCAATCTAAGGAAGCCTAACTATCAGTTCAATGACAAGCCTAACTCATCGAGACCCCCTCCCAAGTCCTCCTCCCAGCCCAGCAATCGTCCGAAAGTGTCCAGAAATGCTCTGAAGTCCTTCCTGGGCAACAAACTTGGCCCTAATGGCAAGCTCACCCCCCAAGAATGCCAGCGCCATTTCTATAACAACCTTTGTATGTTCTGTGGTGAAGCCAACTATTGGGTAGACAGTTGTCCTCGTAAATCCTCCACGTCCGGCCCTCCTCTGGGTCCATCCACCTCCAACCAGAAGACTAAGGGTCGGCAGGCCCAAGCTCAGCCTGAGGTTTTGGCTAAGAGTCCCTCTTCTTTGAATCCCTCCGCAGGTTCGAAAAAATAGAGGGTGGTCCTCAGGACTCTGCATAGACTGGGGACTGCGTTGAACTTGTCTGTGCTACAGAGAGTTTCCGACTCAACGCGTCTGCTCTTTCTGACCCTTATGCCCTTCATGTCCCACTCTCCTCTCCATCCTTTGCTCATTTGTCCACCTCTGACCCACATCTGTCTGACAGCACAGTGACTGCCCTGGTGGATAGTGGCTCTACGCACTGCTTCATTGACTCCTCTCTCATTTGTGATTGCTTGATTCCTACCTCCCACATTGCTCCTGTTGAACTTTGACTCTTTGATGGCTCATCCAATTTGTATATAACTGAACTAGTGAAAATTCCTGTTACCTTCCCTACTGGTGAATCAATGATTTTGGACTTCTATGTCACCCGGTTAGACTTGTCTTGCTCTGTGGTACTTGGTCATAACTGGCTCGCCCGCTACAATCCATTGATTGACTGGGCTTTGAGCAGTATCTCTTTCCAGCCACAGCAGTTAGAACCTCCAACCTCTGCTCTGACACTCTGCGCCACGTTTGACTCTCTGTCTCCTGTCCACCAGGATCTGCCTTCTGCTATCCTGAGTACGGACCCCTTGTCCCACAAATCTGATTCCTCCGCTCTGTCTGATTCGCCTCCACCACGTCCACACATCAGTCTCATTGGTGCCGCACCCTTCTTGCATGCATCACAGCTACCTGGTTCAGTTACCCTTATCTTCAATTTCCAACCTATGTCTGTCTCCGCAGGGTCTGCTCAGCCCTCCGAGCCCATCGACTTGTCAAATGTTCCCTCAGATTATCACGAATTTGCTGATGTCTTCAGCAAGGTCTGTGCAGACACACTGCCTCCGCACTGTCCGTACAACCTCAAGATCAACCTAGAAGAGGGTGCTAGTCCGCCTATAGGACCCATTTACTCTCTATCCCAGGTTGAGCTGGAAGCATTAAGGGAGT
>JAEUWJ010000760.1:0-37407 GCA_018524395.1 Podaxis carcinomalis
GTAAAGTGGCGGTGAGTAAGGAATGGTTAGTTGAAGGAAAAAATTGAGCGACATCCTTTCTCCAGTCTTTCCGGCACAGGTCTGGGCAACTGCGGATTTCCCAACTCCTAAAGGTCCGTTGACCCATACCACTGGAAAGCGGCGATTTGTCTGTCGAGCCCATAAGGTTATCTCAGATATGTATTGCTCGCGGGTCCCTGGCAAGCAACGTGGCGGTGGGTCTCGGGCTGAGGAAACGTGAGTCGCGGCAAGAATGGATGCATCAAAGAGAGTTTTTAAGCCTAACCAGCCTCTTATCATTGCCAGACGTTATTATAACCACCAGCAAGACATACCACTTTCTCCAGGGTGATGCGTTTGTACGTTTGTGAAAGCTCCATCATGGATAACGACTTAATTGGCATTCTCAAACATAGTGAGAGGATATTCCGGGACGAGGTCGTCACTGCTGGGACTTAGTCCCACACACCGGTTGGATGGGGACACTCCGGTGAGAATCCACATGTGCCAAGCGAACACTTCAAACATGCCCCTTGAGTACTTTAGTGCTCGACGTTATGTTCAAACTCCACTACGTTTCACAATGCGTTTGCACACATTCTGGAAAAATTCCATCTCCCCGTTGCATATGGTACCATCAGCGCTGACAAGCGATGGAAGCTCGCCTTTAATATTTATCAACTGACACTGCTGTAAGTATTCCCGAGGTAAGCAATTCAGACATTCCGTTCGGCCGTGACCTTGAACTGAGTGTGAAAGCCTCTGCTAGGTGGCTACATGGACAACTCTTATTGTAAGCTATTCTTATTGGTATTGGAATTCACAGGTCATCCGCAGTTCTCATTCCCGCCAGCTCCCAAATTAAATGAGTCGAGCCGATAAATACCCGTCAGGCCACCCAACTTATGTACTACTTCATGCGTTTCTCCGAGCATGCGGGTTGCTAACCAGCACGAAACGTGGATCCACGATCTCGTGGACATCGGTGATCGCAGCCCCATCATAGTTCTCACCACAAGTGCGGGGAAATCAGACACCCCCACGGCCTTTTCGCTATTACCTTCAGACCCCTGAGTTCCGGTAGCCCCAGAATGCAGACAAAAATGTGTCATCTGATCGTTATTTGGAGTAACAACGGGTGTGAAGGAGTAACGGCAATGAAGTCCTGACTTCCTTTCATTTGCGCAATAGTGCGGTGTTTACCACAGTTCGGATGGTTTAAATAGTGTTGAAGTCAAGTCGTGGGGGTATTTAGTCTCTCCTGTTGTTTACCGCCCCTGGTGGGACGAACTTGGGTATAATGAAGACTTTCGCTCGATTGGGATATTTTTTCACCAGCGTCGGCTTTGTCGCTGCTGCTGCGACACCGCCACAATGGGTAAGTGGTCCTGGGCTTTTTGCTTCATATTAGCAGAGAATACTGACGACTCCGCCCGTGTTCAGCCATTCGATTTGACAGAAGTGAGGGCCCCAGATGGTTCTATTTCGGCGAAATTTGTCTCTCTTGGTGCAACTTTGACCGAACTTTGGGTGAAAGACAAGAACGGGCAGGCTCGCGACGTCGTTTTGGGCTATGATGATAATGTTTGTCGCCTTTTGGTTACACTTCTCTCTCTGGTTGTTGAGTTCCTCGTTGCAGTCTGAGCTGTTAACGGACCCTGACCATCCCGTATTCAACGCCATTGTTGGAAGATACGCCAACCGTATCAAGAATGGTTCGATGTCATCTCATCGCCTCTACAACGAGAAAGGCTGACATGTATCTGATTACCTAGGCACCTTCTCTATTCCTATCACCAAGGACGCTCAGCCCCCCGGCCCTAACGTTTATCAAATCCCTACAAACGATCATGATGGTACGTTCCTGCAATCTCGCCTTCACACCCTAACGCCATCTCACTTCTCGTTCCGCAGGCCAAGTAAGCGACCTTCGGTTCATCGAAAAATCCGTTCTTGAATTCTTTCCACAAGGTCACCCTACACAGCGGCATCTATGGCTGGGATCGCCAGAACTGGACTGTTTGGTCCCGCACCCCTAGCAGTGTTACCTACAAGCTGGTCGATAACCCAGGTGAAGGCTTCCCAGGAGGTGTAACCGCCTATGTAAGTTACACCCTTCATTTTAGGCTGCTGGAAATTGATAAAGTTTTGGTTGTAGGCCACTCACGCAGTCTTCAACGGCGGTGTCCTCAAATCCAGCGTTCACGCATATGCAACTGAGAAGGTTTGTGGCTACTTTCTGCTCTTTTGCACATGAGACTCATGCCAAGGAGTAGACTCCTATTATGACCACGCAGCATGTCTACTGGTGCGTAACTGTCTCCATCTCCTTTTGGATACTGAATAAACGTACGATAGGAACCTTGACGCGTTCCAAGACGGCGTCAACGATATTCTCGGTCACCATCTCCAGCTTGATGCTTCTCGCGTCGTTCATCTTGACGGAAACGCGATCCCTTATGGCGATTTCATCAACACTACGGGAACGATATTCGATTTCAAAGAGGAGCAGGAGATTGGTGCGAGGTGGAATGAAACAGCAAACCTTTGTGGTTCTGGTGAGTCAACTTGCCGTTTGGCGGCTGTCTGGCCCTTGTGGCGTTGGGTGATGATTTAATTTCGACGTATCAGGATGCCAGGGTTACGATCACTGCTGGATATATGACCGCGATGAGAACAGCCGTGCCGGGACTTCCTTGTGGAGCGAGACGTCAGGTATTAGGTACGGTATTCGTGTCCTTTGTTCATCTGAGTTCCAGTGACTAAGTGTAACTGCCTCGGAAAAGACTCGATATTTCCACCAATCAACCCGCTGTCCAGGTCTACACCGCTTACTGGTTGAATACCCCTCGTAAAGTCGTCCATGGTGGTCCTACGCTTACCTATGGCCCCTGGGCTGCTGTTGCGATTGAACAACAGGGCTACGTTGATGCTATCAATACGCCAGAATGGGGTGTTGATCAGATCTGTGAGTTGGCTATTGTATGGAGCGGATTGGTGGGTGCTAATAAGACTTATCAGATGAGCCTGGAAAGGACTTTGAGTGGAGTACCACATACAAATTCTCTATCGTACATTAAGGTCAAGTTTGGTGTATCTTATAGTGAGAATGGGATTTTGTGTTGTTGCAGACTCTGAGGTTTCCCCCTTGTTTGTTCTGGGGATTGATACCAAATAGCGCCCATGACACAACATGATGCCTGTTGACTCAATCCCTCCGCCTGGTATAAGAGGGAACCCATTCATCTCACACCCACCACTGAAGTGACTTGTGCTGGCACTCATACTCTGAACCACAAGCTTTACTTGTTGAACATGTCTGATTGGTCCAACGACAATCCATGGCCTTCTGCCTTACCGACTCAGCCTCAAATGAGAGGTGGCTTCCGAGGACGAGCGCGCGGATTTCGTGGACGTGGGCGTGGACGTGGACGTACGTCATCAACATCAGGCTTCAACCGTTTTGGCTCAATCTCTGATTCGCAGTTGCGCTATCAACCATATAGATCGCGTTCTGGGTTTGTATTTCTTTTTTTCTCATTTTCTCATTCTGCACTCCGACTAACGTCTGTGATCATACAGTGTTGCGGATAAACCGCCTACCTCTGCCGCATATGGTCGCACCCTCGGTTTCGTCACCACTGCCAAACTTGACGAACTCGAGAAACAACGCACGACCTACAAGGAATTCTCCCAGGTCCTGAACACCACCGTCACTGACTCCCCGACTGACACCGATGAGAATCGTGCCCTTGTTAATCGCCTGAGTGTCCTCTATCACTCCGTCATCAACCACCTTGCCCCAGATGATCCGCGCATCATCAATGGAAGCATCAACATCGACGACCTCGGGGTTTGGCTGGCCCGCGTCAGGACCGACCCGAGCTTTGATAAAACCATCATAAAAGAATGGATTGAGACCCTCGAGACTCATATCAAACAAGGCGAGATGAAGCTCGAGTTTGCCAAACTGTGTGGAAGGCTTTACACCGATTGGTTAGAGAGTGGAGATGCTGTTACAATCAGAAGTGACATTTCTGGGCCGCTGCCTCAACAGGATACAGGGGTGGAGGAAGATGGGAAGCAGCAAGGCAGGCAGGAGATGCATGAACAGGTCGCGCGTCTGCGATCTATCATCTTCGAGCCGACGAACACCGACACCAGCCCACTCGAGGCTTACCTCAGCGATATTTTCTCTACCAAAGCCGCTTCGGCTGTATTGGAGGATATGAGGGCTGGTATGGCCGCCTTTGGCAGGGATCTTCGTAACCGCACGATTACAGCTGATGATATGCGTTGGACTGTCGAATCGCTCCTTGCTTCCGACCTGATGCTTCCTGACAAACGTGCCGCCCTTCGTGAATTCACCGATAACAATACTGTGCTGGAAGAGGTCGCCAACGTTATCAACATGCGTTTACGCGGACTTTTGTCGTGGAAGTGGCCTGTCAGCGGAATCACGGTCGACATGCGTCGGTATCTGCATGGTAAGTACCGGGCATTCACGGATCCTGATATCCTCGACGCTTTGTTCCTCCAATGGGTCGGCGTAATGTGGGGGATAAAGTTCAAGCAGGACGCGCGGGATGTGTTCCGCTCTGATGCCTGGAAGGTCGCCGTACCCGGGAGCGTTTCGACTAGCGTCACCTCAGACACAGTCACCTCACACGACCTCAATAACACCACCATCAACGGCGAGCGGAAAAGCCTCCAGGACCTCTACTTCCTCACTGGCCATCTCCCGGATAACGTCAACCCGAAACCTCAGTACGACGAGCCCGCTGATGCTGCCGGGGACGATACGGGAGATACAGCAGATGCGACGGTAGAAATTAAACAGCAGCTGTTGAATATCATGTCTACCGAGTGTTATCTCAATCTCAGTCTACATGGCGCACATACGATCGTGCGCACGGATTTGGACTGGTTTGGACCCTCGCTTCCACATGAATCTATCATCACTGTCCTGCGTTTCTTCGGCGTCCCGCAAGATTGGCTTAAGTTCTTCCGCACATTCCTCCGTATGCCTGTCCATTTCCCAGGAGACCCCCAAGCACAAATTCGAGTGCGGGGGACACCGATCAGCTACGCCCTCAGTGGGTTCTTCGGAGAAGCTGTGCTTTTCGGTATGGATTTTGCAGTGAATCAACGTGCACATGGGCTATTCCTCTATAGGATCCATGATGACATCTGGTTCTGGGATTCCAACCCCCGTCGGTGCGAAGTAGCATGGAAAGAGATGAACACATATGCATCCCTCGTTGGACTCGCATTCAACGCGTCTAAAACTGGCTCTGCTTGCGTTAAAGCCCCACCAGAAATCCTCCAAGACCTGGAGCTGCCGGAGGGAGACATCCGCTGGGGGTTCTTGAAATTCGATCCAAGGGAGGCACGGTTCGTGATCGACCAAGAACAGGTGGACGAGCATATCAAAGAGTTGAGGAGACAGTTGGAGAGTACGAAGAGTGTGCTTGGGTGGATTGGGGTGTATAACAAGTATATGGCGTTCTTTGTGAGGAATTTTGGTGGGCGACCGGCGGAATGTTTTGGGAGGCAGCATGTGAAGGATGTGAGTCGGACGTTGGTGAGGATTCAGCAGGAGATTACGAAGGACGAGAAAGAGAAGGAGGGTGGAGTTATCGAGCACTTGGAAAAGGAGCTCGCCACGCGGTATGACGTACGGGACCTTCCCCGTGGATACTTCTACTTCCCGCTTTCCAGCGGCGGTCTTGCTTTGCGCGACCCGTTGATTGATGTCATGGTCATGGGGGAGAGTATGACGTGCGACGCGGCAGCTTCCTTACAGGATGCGTTGTTGAAGGAGCAAGAAGTATACGAGCAGGCGAAGAAGGCTTGGGAGGCTCAAAAGCGTCAGGAAACACCTGGTCTCGCAACTGTTCCGCCCCCTGTCTTTCTACCCTTCACGGCCTACTGTGAAATGTCGTCTTTCAATATCCATCAAGTCTACACCAGTCTCGCTACCGTGAATAAACCTCGCCCAGCGCAAATTCCGCCTGTTATCAATTCGGCGATGACTTCGCGTGTGAGGAGCGAGATCGTTGGGGCTGGGAGGGAGAGCTATAAGGGTTGGGTGGTTGAGGCGTATGGGCGTGATGTGGTTAGGCGGTTTGGGGGATTGGATATTGTGGATCCGAGGATGATTCCGATTGGGTTGGTGCATTTGTACAAGACCTCGAGGATTAAGTGGGATCAGTAGGGCTCACCGTGGTTATATTGAATGTATCCGTAGGCTGTGTAGTGTCAAATATTGGTACTGGTTCCGGTTGAAAAATGATACGAAGTTTGACATTCCGGAATATCACCGGAAGGTAGGGAAGCTTCCTCTCGAATATCATAGTTAATTCTGTCATAAGTGATAGCACTTTAGATTGCTGAAGGAACCCTGAACAGGTATGTATTAGCAGTTGAATAGGGCTTGCGAGTGGCCAGCACTTCCACCTGGGGCAAGCTAGGACTTGTTGATCGTTATGTCTCTGTGTTGATCCCATGGAACTGACTCGGCTCAATTAGTCAGCTTGACGTCCCGAAGGTGAAGCCAAAGTCAGGAAAGAGCTTTGCCTTCTTGGGATTGAACCAAGATAATCATTTTGGATAAACCCAGATATTCTCCGTCTGAATTTTGATTGGCATTCAATCTTCTTGCGTCCAACCTCTAGCATTGCATTCCTCACTCTGAATCACACTTTGACTGTTAAACATGTCTGACTCTAGCAACGACTGCGCATGGGCTTATACCCCACCTTCAAGGCCCAATACCTTCGGCTTAATCCCATCATCGAATTTGCGCTATAATCCCCACAAATCGCGTTCCGGGTCTGTGTATTTCTTTTTCAATCTGCACACTGCCTAAAGTCTATGATCGTGCAGTGTCGCGGACAAACCGCCCACCTCGGCTGCATATGGCCGTACCCTCGGGTTCGTCACCACTGCCAAACTTGACGAACTCGAGAAACAACGCGAGGCCTATAAGGAATTCTCCCGAGTTCTGGACGCAACCATCCCTGACCCCCAAATTGGCACTGATGAAAACCGCGCGCTTATCAACCGCCTCAGCGTCTTGTACCAGTCTGTCATCAACCACCTCGCCCCAGACGATCCGCGCGACATTAATGGAAGCATCAACATCGATGACCTGGGAATCTGGCTAGCCCGCGTCAAGATTGATCCGACTTTTGACAGGACCATCGTTAAAGAATGGATTGAGACTCTTGAAACTCATATCAAACAAGGCGAGAAGAAGTTGGAGTTTGCCAAACTGTGTGGCAGGCTTTATACTGATTGGTTGGAGAGTGGAGATGCCGTTACAATCAGAAGTGACATTTCTGGGCCGCTGCCTCAACAGGACACAGGGGTGGAGGAAGATGTGAGGCAGGAAGGGAGGCAGGAAATGCATAAACAGGTTGCGCGCCTGCGATCTATAATCTTCGAGCCGACGAACATCGACACCGACGCACTCGAGGCGTATCTCACCGATGTGTTCTCCACTAAAGCCGCTTCGGCCTTGTTGGAAGATATGAGGGCTGGTATGGCCGCCTTTGGCAAGGATCTTCGCGACCGGACGATTACAGCTGATGATATGCGTTGGACTGTCGAATCCCTCCTTGCGTCCGACCTGATGCTCCCTGACAAACGTGCTGCCCTTCGTGAATTCACCGATAACAATACCGTGCTGGAAGAGGTCGCCAACGTTGTGAATATGCGTCTGCGTGGACTTTCGTCATGGAAGTGGCCTGCCGATGGAATCATGGTTGACATGCGTCGGCAGCTGCATGGAAAATACCGCGCATTCACGGATCCCGATGTCCTCGACGGGCTGTTCCTCGAATGGGTTGGTGTAATGTGGGGAATAAAATTCAAGCAAGACGTACGAGTAATATTCCACTCTAATGCGTGGAACTTTGCCACACCAGGGGAAGGACTCTCTAGTGTCACTTCTGACACTGTTGCCTTTGAGGCTAACAATGTTACCGTCAATGGTGAACGGAAGGACCACCGGGATTCCTACTTCCTCACTGGTATCCTTCCAGATAAGGTCGGTCCAAAAGCTGATTACGACGGGGGCGCTTATGATGCCGGATCGGACTCCACGGGAGGCGCCATGGATATTAAACAACGACTCTTAAATATCATTTCCACCGAATGTCATCTCAACCTCGGCTTACACAGTTCACACACTATGGTAGTCACGGATTTGGACTGGTTCGGACCCTCCCTCCCACACGAGTCTATCATCACCATCCTGCGTTTCTTCGGCGTTCCGCAAGAGTGGCTCGAGTTCTTCCGCACATTCCTCCGCATGCCTGTCCGCTTCCCTAAAGAGCCCCAAGCACGAACTCGAGTGCGGGGAACACCGATCAGCTACGCCCTCAGTGCATTCTTCGGAGAAGCCGTGCTCTTCGGTATGGATTTTGCAGTGAATCAACGTGCGCATGGGCTATTCATCTACAGAATTCATGATGATACCTGGTTCTGGGATTCCAACCCCCGTCGATGCGAGTTGGCGTGGAAAGAGATGAACAAGTATGCATCCCTCGTCGGGCTCACTTTTAACACGTCCAAGACTGGCTCTGTCTGCGTAAGAACCTCACCGGAAGTTGTCGAAAACTTGGAGCTACCGGAGGGAGACATCCGCTGGGGGTTCTTGAAATTCGATCCAGGGGAGGCACGGTTCGTGATCGACCAAGAGCAGGTTGAAGAACATATCGGAGAGTTGAAGAGACAGTTGAAGACTACGAAGAGCGTGCTTGGGTGGATTGGGGTGTACAACAAGTATATGGCGTTTTTTGTGAGGAATTTTGGTGGGCGACCAGCAGAGTCTTTTGGAAGGCAGCATGTGAAGGATGTGAGTCGGACTTTGGTGAGGATTCAGCAGGAGGTCATAGAAGGTGAGAATGAGAATGGTGGTGGGGTTATTGAGTACTTGGAAAAGGAACTTGCGACGCGTTATGGCGTGCGGGACCTTCCCCGTGGGTACTTCTACTTCCCGCTCTCCAGTGGCGGTCTTGCTTTGCTTGACCCGTTGATTGATATCATGGTCATGGGAGAGAGTATGATGGGCGACGCGGCGGCTACCATCAAAGAAGCGTTGTTGAAAGAGCAAGACGTGTACGAGCAGGCGAAGAAGACCTGGGAGACCGAAAAACGCCAGGAAATTACAGCTGCTTTGGCTCAAATACCCCCTGTCCCACCGCCGGTTTTCCCATCCTTCCCAGCCTACTGTGAAGTGTCATCTTCCAACATTCAAAAAGTCTACGCCAGCCTCGTTACCGTAAAAAAACCGCGCCAAGCGAAAATTCCGCCTGTAATCTATTCGGCGATGACTCCACGCGCGAAGGACAAACTCATCAGGGAGAGCTATAAGGGCTGGATTGTTGAGGCGTATGGACTGGATATTGCAAGGCGGTTCGGGGGATTGGATATTGTGGATCCGAGGATGGTTCCGATTGGGTTGGTGCATTTGTATACGACCTCGAGAATTAAATGGTTTCAATAGGGCTGAGGGCGACTACGGTGAATGTGTTTCGTAGACCGTGTAGTCGACCAAGATTGGTATTAGTTCCGATCGAACAATGGTACAAAGCTTGACATTTTGGAATATCACGCGAAGGCGGGGGAGGCAGGTTCTTCTCGACTGTCATATTCTGTCGTAACCGATGGCACGTTGCCGGGTGACTTGAGAAGCATATGCTATCGGCTGTGGGGAAATCTCAATAAGATGTCCACACTCCGCATATATGTCTCGCTGTCAAGAATTGTAGCATCCGTCGCACCTAGAGACTGTTGTGCATCACCCGAATCTGAGCCCTTTTATAATAACTCGAGGACCTGAGAGCACCTCGTGGGCTCATACTTGCAGCTTCTTGATACTCTCTCGCCCGTTACATTATAAGACTGAATTTCAAGTCAATTCAAGGTTGGGTGCTACGCCAGCTGCGGCTTCACATAAGAAACAATACACTTGTCTCGGTTCGCCATAAATATCAAGACTCAAACACGTCCGACATTACAAATACCAAGAGAAGAAGCCAGAAGGAAACCAAACCAAAAAACAAACGGAGAACTATTATTACATCCGAGCGCACAATCCAAAAAAAACAGACGAAACAGAATCCCCGACGGGTATAATCAAAGTACATCAGACTCAGACCATCCCACTCCTTCTGCTCTCAAGCAGTTTCATTGCCAGTGACAGGCATATCGTAATCCATCGGCACATCCTTCCTCTCCAACCATGCCGCATCTTCACTTCCCAAATCCACTCCCTTACCACAATCCAGTCTCCGCCTCGAAGGGAGTTCCTTCAATTCCACTGTTGCTGCCACCGTTACAGCCTGTGGTGGTGCTAGAGGAGCTGACACGGGAGTAGATGTCGGTGCCTGTACCGGTGCTGGCGTGGGCGGTGCAGGGGTTGTCGTAGTAGTACTGGCCCCTACGCCGGCGTTTCCAGCCATGGCGGTGGCAGTTGCGGTCGAGGAAGCACTCGGACCGCCGTCAGTATGCATTACAGGACTTGCACAGGCGCTAGCACTGGCACGCGAAGTTCCAGACAAAGCTTCGCCGCCCGCATCGACTTTGTTCACCCGATTGGCACCTGCGTTCAGATTCCTTTTGGGCGTGTTTGATGTGCTGTTCCGGACGATGACATATAACTCTCCATTCCACCCCACGAAATCCAAACTAGGCACCGTAGCCGCAACATGTTTCGCACTCTCAAGCGTATTTAACGGCTGAGGAGGTAGAGGTGGTGGTGGAACATGGCCATGCTGGTACGTGTGTGGTTGTGAAAGCAGTGCTGATTGGTGGTGATGGTGATGTGTGGACTGAGGGAAGACGGGTGGTGGAGGTAGCATCGATGGCTGAACAGTTACCTGGGGTGCAGGCCCTCTCGGAGCAGTTCCTGGGGTTTGTGATGGATCAGCTTCACCCCCTGGACCACTACCACTGCCACTAGCAGCGTTGGCTTCATCACCTTCAGCATCATGATCCCCATCCTTCTTTCCAACTGTTCCTGTTCCAGACCCAGGGCCGCTTCGTCTCTTTGGCGTGCCTGGCTGAGGTCCGCCACCTCCAGAACCGGAACCGGAAGCTGCAGGTTGTTGAGGGCTTGACGCCGGATGAGGCGGGAAAGGGTGATACGAAGGTTGCTGTTGTGGCTGTTGTGGCTGTGCGGCTCCCTGATGATACGGGTAATACTGCAGATGTGGGTGCAGTTGGGTATTATGAGGCTGATATTGCTGCACGCCAGGCACCGTAGACGGTGTGGGTGGGTGGTGCGCAGGTTGTGGTGTGTGTAGTTGAAGGTGGAGGAAAGAGAGGGAAGTAAATTTCTGGAACTGTGGAGCGTAAACGTGCTGTTCGCCGCCCTGTTAGCCCAAGTTCAGACAAAAATAAGAGGACAGACGACGTACCAAGGGTAACTCAGAAACCCCAACTTCAATTCTCAGTGCCCCCATCTCACTCGGAAGACTCTTCACAAGCACGTCCATTTCAGATGTGCATCCACCCAAATCCACCCCTCCGATATTGCCCCCTCCCAGACTGGCGGTCGCACAACCCCTAGCCAAGCAACCAATTCTGACCCCCAACACCCTCAACCCCGTCAATCCAGGTAAGATAGGACTTACAAGGTCCCACGGACAACTCCCTAGGTCCAGCCTCCGAAGCTTTGTCCTTCCGCGGAGGAAGCGGGTGATGGTTTGGTATAAATGAAGGATCGTCGGGTCGTAGTGTTCTTGTGGGTGCGGATACGGCTGCTGCGGTGGCATTTGGAAATTTGGTGGGGGAGGCTGGTGGGAGGTGTAAGGGTTATAGTACGGTTGTTGCGTCGCAGGGAGAGGTGGCTGAGTGGCAGGAGGTGGTGGGGTTATAACTTGTGGCTGGCCAACCAACAGGAATCGGAACGATTTGAGCCGGGGTAGCAACGTGTGCTCTCCATTTATGACTTCGTCGCTCCCGAATATAACCGCCGCTTTCCCTGGCTCCTCTAAAATCCCATGCAATGTTAGACTCTCCAACCTTCCGCCCACGCCACCCGCCGCATGCGCAATTCGACTAAGGACGGTATGACTGATCATTGTATCGACGAGGTCGAGGTGTGTCAGGTTATGGATCGTAGGTGACAGGAAGGTTGCGTCCCAGGAGTGTTGTCTGTGCAGGTACGCACCGAGAATGAGGTGTTTGAGAGTGGAAGCGTTATTGTTCAGCACAGTGGTGATCTCAGACCAATCTGCATATCCATCATCGTCTTCTGCTCGAAGTGTGAGCTTTTTGAGGGTTTTGAATGCCGAGATACCGCATGCGTCGAAGTGGAAACCGATGGAACCTAGGGATGTGAGTCGAGGATGAGAAGCAAGGAGGTTCTGCACCATATCTGCGCGTAGTTCTGGATACCCGATCCACTCGAACTCTCGCAAGCCACAGAATTCAGGTAACGCCGTCCTAAATACCCTCACCATGAGGTCCAACAATTCCCCCTCCTCGTACGCCCAATGAACCCTTAAACATCGCACCCGCCGCGCAAAGTCTTTATCTTGCTTGACACGGTCGAAGATGTCTAGGGAACGGTTCACATTCTCAGGCTGGTCTTCGCCAAGGTAGAGGTCGATGGTGTGGAAAATGTGGTGGAGGGCAATGGAACGGTGGAAAGAAGAAAGGGAAAGCCAGGTACGGAGGTGGTATCGTGGAATGTAGGTTGCAATACGGGACCAGACCTCGGCTGGAGCGCGGTGCGAAGGGGGATCATGAGCGAAGCGGATTTGCTAGGGGGTAAATGTCAGTGGGTTATGGGAAGGTTTGAGAAGTTAGACGTACCGTACGTCGGCGAATGTGAGCTTGGACATCACGATTGGATGGGTCGAGCCGTATCACTGTTTGGAAATCTGCATTCAAGTGACTGATTCAGCCAAACAGTCAGTTGTATCAGTAGGACGAACCTTGATGAGCCTGGGCTAACAGACGATCACCAAATGCCTTTCTTGCATTGGCCCTCGCAAGTAAAGCCTTGGCGATACTGGCTTTGGGCAAATTCGGAGTCTTAAGATACACTTCAAGGTATCGCTCGACGTCGTCGCCATACCTACCCATACGCACACACGCCATATCAGCCATTATGCCCTCCGCCCTCATAGAAGTCAAAACACGCACTTTCCAGCATCGATGAGAGCAAGAGCAGTGTCAAGCAGAAACTGGGCCTTGTGTACGGAGTCAAGGGCAGAGAGGGCACTGTGGACAGTTGCTGTGAGGTCGTCGCTGGTGGTGGTCATGGCTCAACACATATCCCTTGCATATTCTCACGTATACTCCCTTTCTTATTTCTTCCGCCCACCCATCAAAGAACACCCTGAATACCCTAACTAGACTCACAATGCCTGGGCCTGCCTCCAGAATATCGCCCGGTCCATTTTGGAAATAGATATAACAAACATTATCCCGTAGAGAAGGGGGAAGAACGACAGCATCAAGTCGAAGCGGAGAAACGTTCCAAGACCATCAGGCAGTGAATTCTGTAGAAACCCAAAAACAAACTGGAGATCCAGACCCTGCAGTACATGATAGCTGACCATCTCCCAAACTTCACATCCTTCCCCGCTAAATGGTATTGCATGTCGGAGTTGGAAACGAAGCACTGGCTAGCCACGACTCGGGGAGCATATCATGGTGTCTGGCTGGTACCGAGACAACTTGGAGATGCGGCGGCAGCTGACCTCGCAAGACTGTTTTAACAGTTTCCATGCCGCGCACAAGAATAGAGGCGGCGTCATTGTGAATTCCAAGGTAGGAGTGTCAGCTATGGAAAATAGACGAAAGGGGTACAAGACGAAGGGGAAAATGGCACGGCTAAGATGACGTCGCATTTCGACAAGCCCTACCGTCGGTTCGTATAGTAGACAGCGAAAACCACACCGTCACCTTGGAGATCCCGAGGCGCGATCACTGGAAACATTCCACGTCTCCTTGGGCACTCCTGGGTTGAGGATGCCGAAGGACATTTCCCCAAGGCACCACGGCCTCAGCTAGACGCCGCAGGCACAGCTGCAATAGAAAAGTCTTTACCATGAATAGCCGCCGGGATGCCATCGCGAAACATTCGACAATTTTTAGGGGAGAGCGGCCTCGATGAGAACGGTACTGTGATCCCCCAGTAACCGGCTTCACTACTCTCCCATGTTCTTTTGTTGCCTGCAGCATTTTTCACGACAGCTGTGTGCGGATTCCACTTTCACTGTTAGGTACCGTGTTAGGTACCGTGTACGTGCTCATTCTTCCACGTTTTCTTTAAATCAGACGGGGCGGGGTGCAAGCCTGGACCGTGCTTACGGCCGACTACCATACATGGATGATGTCAGGCAGGGATTCCCCTATCTACAGACATAGGAGAGCCCCTAAGCGTGTAATTGGAGCCTGAAGCGATTTGATCGCTTCTCCGTCCAACATTTCTGACCGTCAACACAAATTGAATTGCAGTCTTCAAGACACCTGTGTCGATCTAACGAAAATGAAAATGGCGTTATACAGTCTCTATGCCCTTAAAGGAGGAAGTGTATAACATCCAGGAAGCGGAAGGGGAGATGAACGCTCATGAACCATATCAAGGCGTTGGAGGATGTTCTAAACAAGGTCAAGAAGCCTGTTCGTCATTTTTATCGGAATTTATCCCACTCCACTCTCTATACTATCACTGATAGTATCCTAGAAAATGAGTTTTTCGACGGTTTCCTTGTCTAAGCTTCAGCAGCTCGGTGTGCAGCATGGACGCCTCATTATCAGTGAACCAGTTTTGGCGACATTAGCCAGCAGCCCGCCACCGAAAGTAGCAATTCAAATTCAAAAGACCTCAGTGACCGTCTCATTGAAATTTTTGACTGTGTCAACATGGACATGTTTCTATTCTTTCTCTCAAGACGTAATGTGCCACCCGCACTGTTCCTCTGTCAGTATGAAGCAAGCACCCATACGCTTCTATGCTGTTCTACATCACTGCGAAGGATCACCTCGGCCCCCTCGTTGAACGTTGCCATTTTTCCGGAGCTGCCACTTGCGTCACCTGATGGCGCGCACATCGCCAATTATCCTTCTGGACATGAACTGTTCTCGACTGGCAGTGTCGACTACGCTGTTATCCAGTACGAGGACGTTAAAGACGACAAAGGTGCGCTGCGATATATATCTCTGCGCATTCCCAAAAATGGTACTTGCGGGGCATTTCTTCTCCCTTGTCGAAGCGAAGCGCAAGAACCCTGACTGCAGTTCTTTCGCCTCGTTCGTCCCAGAAGCCGTTAGCCAAGCCACTGTTTTCGCGAAAAGCACCAGGTAAGCCGCCGATGGCTGTTGCATTCGCATTCACGGCTTGGCTTTGACCATAACCTAAGACACTCCGAAGTCCGCTTCTTCATCTTGAAACTGGTAAGCCTCGAATGGCAGTGATACAGCTCAATCACTCGCAAAATTAGCCGAGATTTTCTTGGTACTACCACCCTGAGATATCGGCCAGTCCCCACTAAGCTCCTGGGGGAGGTGGCCTATATTCTTGGATTTGCGTACTGTAGGGTCACCGAGACTTCACCAAGAAATTAAATGCAGCGAGCCGATTTTTTTTGTTTTAGGTTCAAAATTCAGTTCTCGCAGCCAAAACATTATCATCGGCCCACGCTGTGGTGCATAGAAACGATGAACGCCAGAAACACAGGGACTGGAGGGACCCCTGTACAACCCACCCCGCCGAGTATCTAGACGAACTGGTGTCCCCGTGATTTTTTTTACCGTACTGACCATATAATAAATCGTACTGTAATAGCCACCTGTCCTTGTATCATGCCTCCCGCCAGTGATGCGAACGCCTCAAATAATGCTCCCATCTCGCAGAAACTATCACGATCTTTCGAATAGCCTGAACACATCTCTAGAAGCTATTTATCATCAATTTTATACAATAGACGATAATTCACTCGCAATCCTCACTTACACTTCTTCGGCATCTTACACCTTGGCGAAGTGACTGAACCTGACAACTCGCATGTTGTCAACCGAATGAAACAATCCTCCGATATGTGCTTCGTATCATTGGTTATTCAATTTGCTTCACGCTACCTGCTAACGGTTCGGGAGCAAAATGCCCTCCGGCTTGTTTAATCTGGTGTCCTTGCTTCAGGGGAGAGGGGGGTAGGTTGACGTTGTTTCTGGGAGGTCCGAAAGGTTGGAGAGGTTGCGCGCTGAAAGGAAGGGGTTGTTGGCTCCTTCGTTGGTCTGCCTCGGGGTGATCTTGTTGGGGCGGAAGTGTGCACAATTTTCCATTTGCTACGGCATCAAGGGGTGTCAGTGGTCGGTTAGGTACCATATGCGTTTTGTGCAGTCAATATATGTGTTCCCCTTAGTACTATTCTGCGAACTTCGTGTAGGCGCAACGTTGCTCAGACTTTGGAGAGGTTTTATGCAAGGTGAGCATGGTAGCCCCTTGGTGGGATGCTCAATCTTGAAAACCGAGGGTCATGGACCACTTGCATGGTGGTTCACTTCCAAGGTCCGAGGACACAGGTCTCACAAGTGTCCAAATCCAGTGTGAACGACGACTTAGTCATGTGAGTTGGAAGCTGTGTGCATGACATACACTTCATGCATGGATCCAGTGGCAGGAAATTCGATGTCGTTTGGGGTTAAGGTGTTTGTAGTACCATCTAGCGTTCACTCGAGTTGGCAACCAATCGCTCCTGATATAATCCGCTTGATCATCATCTAGTCTTCTCACCTTCGGTTTTGATTCATTTAAGTGACCAACAGGGTGGATTTTCCGAGACCTTGCGCAACATCTTGACATCGAACCATTATCATACTTAAGAAGCCTCCAATTCTGACTGGGATTAACATATCGAGGCATGATGGTCTGGCACTTGATGCACGGGGACTAGGTAAACCGCCACAGAAGCACCACTCTATTTGAAGGTTACGACATGTTCAGAGGTCTGGAGCACATGACTCCGGAAAATAGATGTTTACTGATCCCAACCCAGTGCTGTCCCAATCCTAGCGCCTGAGTTTGTTCTCGACCAGGTTCATGGAGCCCGAGAGGGCGGCTCGTTGGCGACTTCGAAAGCTTGCCATGACAGCCACCTTGGAAACATCAGCTCCGAACCACAAATTTAACTTGGGCCCTCAAAATCCACACTTATCAAAGTCATATCTGTGACATTGATTAACGGGGTCAGAAGTGAAACATGAATGAAAGTGGATGTCTTGGCTGACGAGTCTCTTAGGATACATGCTGTAGAAGGTCATGGGGCAGAGACAAAGTGGCCCTCATGGCATTTAACTCACCTTCAGAATACAACGTTCATGGACTAAGACGCAGAATCATTTGACCACGTTCGTGTGGCCCCGGACTGCGACCCAACAGTCCGTTGCAAATCATTGAATAAATAAAATAACAAAAGACCACTTTCGTGAATACATGGCAAGGCCTACAATTATTCAGTTAAGAATGCAACGGCTTCACGATATGCAAATACTCGTTAGAGGATGGCAGAAAACTAAATCTTTCTCCAGATGATACAGACGGTCGCCAAACTTTGCTTTTTCTATCCCAATGCTAAACCCCTTTTGGAATGCGGCATATACCTTGTTTTGTAACTTGATAGACTGCTGAGAATGCGCTGTCTTGGAGATCTAAGTTTTAGATTGCAAAAACATCTGGTATCCTCAAAGCCCATACTGACCAACGTCATTTGCATGGCATGGATGGGCCAGGAGAAGTAGAGCACGAACGTCCAAGTACTGTACTAAAAAACCATGTAAACATGGCGTTTACTTATCACGGTCCTCGTTTTGACACTTGACATGCTGCTGAGAACAGCCTATCTTGGAGATCAAAGTTCTGTCTTGGAAGAATATCTCATAGCCTCAAGCTCATGATATTGACCAAAGTCTGCGATATCGATGGCGTGGATAGGCCAAAAGAGCTCAGCGTGAAAGAGGTGGGGACCCTAATCACTGGCGATTCCAAAATGCATACTGCATTAGTCCATAACAGGGCACTGGGGAGAGTTCGGATTGGTATAAGACGAGCTGCTTTCGCTCGCTGTATCCTCAGAGTCACTTCTCTAATTCTTAATATGCCCTCTGAGAAATTGAGCCCTGTCCTCGACACCATCGACCTCTCCAAGGCGAATGGGCCTAGCGAAGCTAAGGTTGTCGTTGTCAACCTTCCCGCAAACACTGTCGGCATTGTCTTTGGGGTAAGTTATTCATCTGGTCACTCAGCGTGTCATTATACTCACGTCAAGGATTTTTAGCAACGCACTGCAGGATGGAAGCAACGCTTCAACACTTACCTCCTCGACAAGAACAACCTCGTTGAGGACCCCCAGGCTGTTTGGGATGCCCCCTCCGAACAGTCGCGATTTGTGATTTCGCTGGTTCAGCCCCCGGGCGCTGCCGAAGACCCCAGTGTACTCTGCATTAGTCCATCGAGCGAGGACCGTCGTATCGCGGTTTACTGCTCCCACAAGAGCGAGAATGATCAGGACTTCAAGCAGAGCGACCCAAAGTACACCTCTGTATGCCTAACGCGATTCATTGCATCCTTGACTGAGAGTCTGATTATTTTTCAATGGTTTAGCACGACTTCCTGATTGGCACTAAACATGCCATCTCGTTCGCGATGGTGAGTACACCATGTTATGTAAACTACTGAGGGGCATGGTAAGAACACTCAATACAGATTAATGCTGAGGATGGTGGCGATAGCGACTACCATGATACCGTCGTTGGTATTGCAGTAGCCTAGTAAGTTTGAATTTTCGGGGGCGTTGTCGAAGTTAGGTTGACCATCTGTATAGCCTGTACAAGTGAAAGCGCACCGCGGTCTGTTGGAGCCGCGTCGGAAATGTTTGCCATCGCTCGTGACTGCATGTTTGAAATAAGAATTGTACTCATAGTTTGTGCTGAATATGAAAGTGTTGTCCTGTCTGTGGAGAAATTAAATTTTAGTCCCGGTCAAAACTTGCCTGGCTGAGATGTGTTGGGAACGAAGGAGCCGCAACTGTTCACATCGGTTGGTGTCAAGTTAGGTCCACTGGTGGGTATGAGCTGCGCGCCGATACATGTAGCCCAACAAGGTGTTTACTTCATCGACGTACAGTCTTGGCCACGTACACACCTTCTCGTCATCCCACCCCCCACCTTCGCATGATTGTATGCCTCGGCTACTTCAAGGGATATTTTAATCAACAACAGAGCATCATGGCCTTGATCCTCGCGCTATCTAAGGCCTTGGCAGTGATTCCAGCGCGTTTTCTAAGGCCCTGGTACAGTTATGTCCGCCGTGGCAACATCGCTTCCAACTTGAAGAACGATTCCACCAAGGAGGCTGCCTCCTTTACGGTCCAGGTCATCGTCCTCAACCATCTCGGCCAGATCGGTCCTGATTGCACTCCTCTCCCCGATTGCCACAGCGTCCACATTGCTTGCAAGTTCGGTGAGCTCGAGGAGCCGATCGATTTCTGAACTGGTAAGTCCCTCGAAGACAACTTCAGGTTCGCCAGGTCTGCCATCGTCAAGCTCATTCCTAGCAAGCCCATGCATGTTGGTGGGTATAAATTGAATTTGTAGTCATTAAGGCTGCCTCTGAGCAAACTCTACAGAGTCTTATAACGAGTATCCTCCTCTCAGTCGTTTCGCAGTCCGTGACAGGAGGCAGATTGTTGCCATCGGTATCATCAAGCAAGTCTGTTGAGAAGACTGATAGCACTGGTAGCAAGAGCTAGGTTTTTGCGTTCTCTTATCAATTGTACTTATTATATTTCTCTCTCCGGCGATGAAGTCCGTTGAGAGCGGCATGTTATTTAAGACCTGGTATCACAGAAGCCCCGAGCATGGTGAGGATGATGAGTGCCTTAACAACTCCAGATTGGTGAACAGCATCGGTGACACTCGGTCGTCACCGCGAATATGACGGACAGGCACAAGACGTCAGCATTCAGTAGATGGCGAGCGAGGCGGCGAGAGTATCTTTATTGTGTACAGTTACTTAACGTAGGATGTAACTTGTGGAAGCGTTGAATGGGTCCATACTGTTCGCCCTATACCACTTGAATGGCCAAATTGGATATATGAAGAGTCGTGATTAAAACAAAACCAAGAAAATAGAGAAATGATGCAAAGATATGAATGAGATATGGAATATCCTCTACCAGTAAAATACAAGGAACGAAACTACTATTAGACTCTTGTTAACAATCAACAAGTAGGCGCTCAGATGATCGTGGAACATAACAACTGGTGAGCCAGGTGTCGTTCCTAACTTCACTTACTAGAGACCAAAGTCGAATAGGGACGATTATGGTATCAACGAGTTGATGACACGCGTATACAAGTGAGCAGAACGTTTGTACACAGATGAGGGGGAAGAGAAGTAGTAAGAAGCAGTCAGTGTATCTCCGGTATATGTATATCTGTGTGATAACATCAGCACGATCGTTGATCCATACGTTGATCGGTTGTCGGTTGTAAGTCCATGTTTACACAACTTCGCTGGGCTCTTACCTTCATTCATTTCCACCATTTCCACCAACGTCTAGACATCCCGGTCTAGCGGATTCTTGATGTGACTCAACGTATGGCGCTCTCGTGGCCGCAGGGCCACTGGCATCAGGATCACGGGCTACCATGGGTTGCGAGGTAGTGGTAGGTATATTTGTGGCCTGTGTGCCAGGGGCCGCCTCAGGTTGGGAGGTAATGCCAGCTGGGCTAATGACTTCAACGAGAACGATCTCCTGGGGCTGCAAGAAATGCCAGTTGCGTTTGGAGCGTCAGTATCAATAGACCGTGAGTATTGCTGGCTACGGTCGTACCTCAGGACGACGGGCCACCTCGGGCTTAGTGCTAGTCTGGCTTTCAGCAGGACCAGAGACATGATGAGCGAGATACTTTGACAATTTGCCGGTGTAGAACGCCTGGAAGACACTCTTATCCTCGATGTAGTTGACGAGAACCACCTGTCGTATGCTTCAGCAAAAGAGTGTCCCAAGATGAACGTCTAAGCCTACCACACGTATAACATCTTCCTCCACCATCCTGTCACTAAGGACGAGCATACCAAGGTGCTTGGCAATAAGTTCTCCTGACTTGGTGGGTGACGATCCAGTGGCAGCATTACGATTTACGAATTCACGGCAGGCCCGATCCAGGCTAGCAGAAAACCCAGTTTCACCCCCGAAGCACCTTTGTACGATTTCCGAGTTCCTGCGATGAACCCCAAGGAGTGTATCCACGTAAGCCTTGGGATCCAGAAGCTCGGCGTTCGCACCACCCTCATCAATAAGTTTTGAAATGGCACTCAGCCCAGCCTGTTTAACGTGACCCTCAAACCTCCTACGCAGCGGTTCGAGACCTTCCGGTATACGTGACAGGAGGCCATATACCCGTTGGAGATCGTCATCCCTGTCCAAAGCAAGCCAGGATTGGAAGCTCTCCCACATCAGCTCTGCGTGGCCGCGAATTAGGACATTCTTACATGTGCTGAGGAGACTTTTGCGTGTGGATGTGTGCAGGTAACTCTCAGCCCGCGCCGCTTCCTCTCTCAAGCGTTCTTCTACCTTCTTGAGGTAGTCCGACACAGTGTTCTCAGTAACAAAAGCCCTTGACTCCTCCTTGTAGTAATCTTCCGTGTGTTGGAGAAACGCGGTCTCGAATTGATCACGGTAAAAGTCGAGACACTCCTTGTTGGGATTGGAGTTGTCGAGACCCAGTAACACGAAGGATTGCAGGACCTTCTTGACGAGATCTTCATCGATCTGTCCGCCACCCCGCTGTTGGGCGATCAGGCGCAGGATAGTGTTTGTCAACTTTGCATTGTCCTGTTGAAGGTGCG
Source organism: Podaxis carcinomalis (assembly GCA_018524395.1). Lineage (NCBI taxonomy): Eukaryota > Fungi > Basidiomycota > Agaricomycetes > Agaricales > Agaricaceae > Podaxis > Podaxis carcinomalis. The sequence goes on from JAEUWJ010000760.1 coordinate 21,881, forward strand.
CCAAGAAGTACGCTTTCCATTGTGTCAAGGCGAGCTGGTAAAAGATTTAGCGCGACATAAATATCGTTGCGTGAAAACGTACAGTGGAAATCCTATATACATCCTTTTTTCTTCTCTTAGTCTCCTCAGCTCCTTCATTCTCCTCATTCTCCTCATTCTCCCTAGGGTTGATTTCTATTTCCCTTCGGTCGATGTATGAGAACACTCGACTAAGGCGGCCCACGTTTTTCGTGAATCGATCCCACTCGCTTGCATAATATCGTAACAAGTCGACATCCTGGAAGCCTTCCGATTTCTAATAGGCGCAATCGTGAGCGCTGACCCCCACGAAGGGTTATTTCTTACACACTTCCATCAATGGGTGGATGTATTCAGCAAAGTAGTTGTTGAGTTCATGGTAGAGTTCGGCTGCGTGATGCCTGCCACGCTCTGGGGAGATGCATCATGCTCGATATTACCAAACGAAAGATGATAGAGATACCTACTGCGATTGCCCGTCGTTATGCGCCGTGCGCTCGTGCAGTAGTTGTAGACGGTGGTGTAGAGGTGCGTGTACTCGATGGGCGAAATGTCACCCTCGGATTTTGTCATTATTAGGTCGATACCCGAGACAAGATAGGCCAAGTACTCGTCAACGTCTGCCCGCTTCTCCGGCATGTTGGGGAGCCTGGATTCTGGGGGGGTGTTGTGAGCCATGGGCGTGCAATAGCGAGGGGCTATGTTGCTGCTATGTTACAGCAGCAAAATAGACACTCATATGCCTCTGCTGCCGCATCGTTCCCACGTGTTGTCCACTTCTCTGGTCTGGAAAATCGTCATGCGACGATACTGCGACAATACCATACTCCACCCCACCCTTGCCTCGCCCTTGCTTTGCTCGCCACATCAAACGTCACATCAGCCGAAGACGCCGAGCTACGACATCGAGTTGTCTTGGCAGGGAGGTGAAGCAGAGACAGCTGCTGGGAGTCGAATGATTAGCTTGCCCCAGTAGTAACCATCCAATCGCCGACTTGGTCTCATACCCTTACTTACTATCATTGATCGCCTGTTGGCCACCCTATCAGCTGTTAGCCACATTGCAGTTCTTCTCTTTCTCTCGCACATAGTCTCCCCAAACACGACATGTATATAGTGAGAACATGATTGTACAAAAGTATTCTCTGTGGACCGTCAAAAAAATAATGGTTCGGGAAGTGAGCTTCCGAGGCAGTGATTTTACCATCAGTTTTGTAGATCTCCAGCACAGTTTTTGGCATGGTTGTAGGAGCCATAGCAGAGAGAGTGTCTTAAGCTCACGAAAAGAAGTCGACTTACAAGAGTCGAGAGAATGGTGATAGACAGGCTGGAGGAAGGATATCAGAGCGGGAAATGAACCCATGACCTAGCTTCAACACTCACGGGCAAACCATTTGCGCGGAATTATGCTTGGAGTGTTGCGCGCACAAGTTGCAACAATCAAGATGGCAGAGAGCACTGAAGAAGGGGCAATCTCGGGGGTGAATACGCTGTGTAGCACGAACCTGTTGTGAGTGTCCAGGAGAATACCCCGTCTCGTCGTAGATACTTCACTAACGTCGTTATTCATCCCAAGCAGTCATTCTCGCAATTAACTTATTCAGGATGGCCACCGACATGGTGAGTCAATTGCAGAAAGGACAGCGCAGGACATATTCACAGGTTCTGACCTAGGGTGTATTAACATAACTCTTGCCGTAGATTATGAGGGTGAGAGGCGCATTGAGCTCAGCGAACTCGGTGCTAATGGCTTGAAAGTGAGCGGTGGTGTCAAAACCTGGATACATGGTTGGGTCAACTTTCGACCGCAAGATTAGTTTATTCCCAATTTGTCTCATCTTATGCACACCTTGAACCTATGATGGAATAATCTCCGGTGCGTTCAGTTACTACATTTATTTGCCGGTAATATTCACTAAACCTACTTCTACGTCCTGCTGAGCGGAATTTCTCGGGTCCTTTGGCACTGTAAGTAGATCTTAGAATCAAGAGGGATAATTTAATGAATAGCGTGCGGGGAAGCATCAGATTCGTGCACGAAGCACTTCATTTAGATTTTGCGTCTGGGACTTCGGCTGGCTAGTAGCCGGAATGCTCAGGTCTAGGATTCAATCGTTGGCTCTCAGTTCCACGTAGAAAAACACAAACATTATTGCTACACACAAATGCAAACATTTGGTCCCGTCACCGCAAACTACGCAAGAATCAGGAGGCAACCAACTATCATACACAACTATCAAACTCAAGCCCACACACACTCACGATCCCACCCTCTGAACCCTCTCCCTCTCCTCCTCTTCTCTCCGCACCTCACTCTCCATAACCGCCTTGATCATCTCACTCCCAAGCTTCCCGGCCTCCTCAAACCTCGGCTCAAAGAACCTTCCAGTCTCCTCAAACCTCTTCCTATACACCTCAAAACTCCCAAAATTCACACACTGACTCCACCCCCTCGCAGCAATCACAAACTCCAAATCATCCGCCCTATGCCAATGATCATATATCGCCGAATGAATCGCACTTTTCAATAATGTAGGTGATTGGAAGAGGTGTTCGGCTACACCGAGGAAAAGTCGGAAAATGGGTGTGGCTGCGAGTTGGAGGTGGATGTAAGGGTTGATGCCGAGGTGTGCCCAGCAGTCTACCATGGCAAGGAGTGAGAGGTGGGAGTTGGGGCGGTATGTTTGGGGTGGGATGAGGGATGATGGTGGAGCAAGGTGGAAGGATGTTGAATCCGAAGTGGGAGAGTCGGGCACGGTGAGGTTTGGACAGGTGGATTTTCCAAGACTGAAACGGTCTAGGATGGATGCGGAGAGGAGGATGGGTTTGCGTCTCGTTGGGGATCCTGAGCGTATGGATGATTCGGATCCGGTAGGTGAGCCGGGAGTGGGAGGTGTTGTAAAACCGCTTCTTTGATGATGAGCTTGTTGAGCCTCTGCTTCGGTTTCGGCCTCGCGATCTTCGAGAATAGTGTCTCTCCCCCATTCTCCGAATACGGTCTTCCTAGCCCATTGGACGCGCTCTTTGAATTTGGCGCGGTCCTCAAGTGAGCCACTGCCCCCGCCCAACATCAATTTGAATAACTCCGAAGCGCTTTTGGCATACTGATCAATTTGCGTACGTGCACTAGGGTTGAGAATCGCAAGACCTGCGTAGACGTGCCATGCGTTCGAGTAAATCCTGAGCGTGAGGTTGACTTTGGCGGTCTCAATTCCGCCGACGTAGAGGCCGTGCTCCCATGGATAGGATTCAGTGGAGGCCCAAGCCGTCCCCATGCTATTTATGCGCGAAGATGAGACAAATCTAACCGTCAGCTGTGTTAGTGGAATGAATGACGAGGTAGGGTGGTTACCTGAGGAAAGCGGCGTGCGTGACAGCTTGGGTGTTGGCGGTGACAGAGTCATGTTCTTCGTAGGTGAGGTAGACGAAACGGGAGCGGAAGGGGCGGAGGATGTTTTCAACAAGTGTTAGGGCGTCTTTGGTGGAGCGATGTTGGATGAGAACCTGGGGAGAGTCTTGTGAGACTCAGGTTCAGCGAGATTGAACTTGTAAAACTTACGAGGGGTTGGCCCACGGGACTGACTGTGGGTCCATGTAGGGAGTGGCAGGAAAGGATGTGGACGTCTTGTGGGAGATGGGCTTCAAACGCAGCCTTCTCAGGTGCCTTAACGGACGTCTGGCCAGCAACGATCGCGTTCACTTTGGTAGCTGTTTAATTTAGTTAGTTTGTCGAGATATGCTGTTGTAGCACAAGGACAACCTACAGGGACCATATTGCGCAACAACGCGATCAATGTATTCTGCCTCCACGGAATATATGATGTAGTCGGACGACCTCGATACGGCATATCCATCCCTCTGGGGGTAAACGCCTGGTGTATCTGACAACGCAATATCAGAGATAGCTCAAGGAACACAGCGAAAAAAAAAGTTTACCGGCATAGTCCGCTTTAAGCTTTTCGTACTTCTCGGGCACATCACAGACATAAATCCTGGGACCCAGGGAAGAAGTCAACAACTGATCAAGTCACACCTAACATGATGACAACGAACTTCTTCCATCCAGCCTCGCTCAGGCGTTTCGCATACATGCGACCCATAGCGCCCATACCAATGAGTCCGATGATCGGCTGGGCATGTTCAGGTGCGTCCGGGGTAACATGGGGGTTTACGTTGATGGGTAGTGTGAATGATTCATCGTTGCCCATGTCTGATGCACAGATGCTGCGTAGTGAAATGTGTGAGAAAACGATCAGAATTTAAGTTATCTTTCAGAGACGGGATGTACGCACCGTGGGGGGTGGGGATGCCAGTAGAGGCAGCGTGACGGATCGCATATTTGAATATTCGTAATTAATCTCATCAGAGCACCAAACCAGGGTAAACAAGAATAGCAGGAGCTTGTATCGGGCGCAGTCTATCGAACTCTAGCTCTAGTGTGTCAGAAAGTCCGATACAGTTGCCGAGGGCATCTTGCCTAGTTTTTCCGCCCGTTGGGAATCCCTGTAATTTATGTGGAATCAAAGTACCGACGCAGATAACCCAGGCCATAGCCAAGCAAGGCCAAATACGTCTGATTGTACTTTTGCACTCACCCACCACCATGGCCTCATCGTATGTCGTCTGCTGTAGTACATCGCCTCCATAGCTCAACCGTAGTCCTCCAGAAAACTCCAAAAGACATCCTGGGCAGACGAGGTTGACGACCTCGGTACGCACCTCCGCTGATCTTGCTCCTATATCTATCCCAATTCATACTTCTCTGTTTATTACTCTAGGCGAAAAAGACGTCCCGCAAAACGAGGACTACATCGACGAAAACGGAATCCGCACCACAATAGTATACACAGAGAATGAAGATGGAAAACGAGTAAAAGTGCGTCATTTCCAATTCACTTTCGCCTCGGCTCAGACGCTAACCGTTACACCTGCTCAAATCAAATTTTTTTTTACCCCACCCACCTTAGATCACACGCCGCATTAAACGCACACTTCAAAAGTCTGTTGTCGAGCATGCAGTCGCAGAACGACAAAAATGGGCAAAGTTTGGCCAAGAGCGGGGTAACAAACCTGGGCCAGACCGCGCTACAACCACAGTCGGTGAAAACGTGACTCTCAAACTGAGTGCGGGGAACAAGGTGCTGTGATCGTCTGCTCTGATCATCTGAGTAAGAGTTTCCCTGACACGGTGACGTGCAGCAATCAGAGCAAGAACACCAACAAGAGGAGGCTGCCAAGATCAAGAAGGCGGGTGGAGGCAAGGTTGTGTGTCGTCTCTGCAAGGGTGATCACTTTACCGCCAAATGTCCGTACAAGGACACACTCGCTGGCCTGGAGAATGTCGGTACGTATCCCCCTTATATACTTCTATGCCCTGATAACCTCCCGTTTGATATAGATACCGGCACAACAGACGACGATCTCGGCACTGGTCCTGACCCAGCACCGGCCCCCACGACTGGTGGCAAATACGTTCCCCCATCCATGCGTGCAGGTGCCCGTGGCGCCGGCGAATCCATGCGCGGAACCGGATCGCGCGAGGACCTCCCCACACTCCGTGTCACAAACATCTCAGAAGAAACCGGCGAAAACGACTTGCGAGAGTTGTTCGGTGTTTTCGGACGTGTTGCGCGTGTGTATGTGGGTAGGGATCGTGAGACGGGTGTTGGGAAGGGCTTTGCGTTTGTAAGCTTTGAGGATCGGGCTGTGGCTCAGAGGGCGATGGAGAAGGTGCATGGAAGGGGTTATGATAACTTGATTTTGAACGTGCAGTGGAGTCGTGAGTGTTGTTTCTTCTGCTTTTTTTCCGGTTCGGATTGACTGATGGAACGTGTTTCTGTTCTTGCTTCGGTACAGAACCAAGACCGGAAGGACGATAGTGACTCTGCATACTTTGTCCTGTTCACTAGGCATTACAACCTCTTAGCTTGGCATCACCCTTACCTCCATATCTTGTTCCGAAAATCCGAGATGAAGACCCTTTGGTCAACGACCGGTACTGATCAGTGTTGATACCTCATCTAGCCTTCCAAGTCTGAATGATGCGCTCATCGGTCCATTTCTATTGCCTGTCCATACGAATGTGGAGAGTGTACCGCACGAGCGCTGAGTTCGGACATGGGAGGGCAATATAGCAACAAAGGTTACATGCATGTCAGCTTCTTCTAGACGGGTGGGGCGTCAAGATTTTCTACATATGTGTCCAGGCCTTGGTTCTCAGCTATGAACACTCCCACTCTTGGGGCGCGTGTCGAGTCGCTAAGGGTTGGTGATTTATTGCCACTTTATTGCCACGGAGATCAACTTTTTTACGACTTCTGCCTCTAAGTCCCTGAGTGATATAGATATATATTTTCAACGCTGACAACATGTTTGATTTCATAATCCCCAAACGACAGAAGTAAGATTATAATCACTTCTGAAGCACCCGCCTGCGCTGCCTCCGCCTTTAAATCCATATAAATACGTGATTTATCAAACCACACAGCCATTAGACGTGTACTGGCACTGCCACATGAGCCCACGTTTCTGCAGGTTTCCTCCCCAACCAAGACTTATATACATGTCATCAGCCCTTCGTATTTCCTGAATGAATACACCCTGTCACAGGTCGCGCTGACCACGGGCTTCACGTACTGGATGGCGTCGCGCCACGACACGTATATCACTCCCCCATCCTCTCAGATCTCACGCAAAGATGTAACTTCAAAATCACTCGTTTCACTTCCATATGTCGTAGACATCAGCCAACTCTATTTCCCAGTCGCCAAGGTTCTGGCCTTTAAATTTGACAATGAGCGGCTTGAGATGCATAGCATCACATTTCCCCCACCCTGCCTCGTTCTCTCCGACCCTTCATTTCGACTCCACCGATCCCTATTCCGTTCGTTCGCACTACTCAATTCTATCCTGTTATTTGCCTGGCGCTCGTCCGAACCTGATTGTTTTATCCTAATATAAGAACGAATTACAGTCCTCGTTCCCCCACACCCTTTCCCCCCTCTTTGCCTTCACTGCCACACTTCTAATCGACATGGCTCATGTATGTCTCTCTCTCCCTATCGTCCTTTTCCAATTGTTGATACTTATGGCTCGATTGACTGTAGTACAATGAAAAACCCTATAATCAACAACCTCAAGCCGTTCCCGGTATGACCATCAGCGGAGGGGGTAACCGTAACGCGAAGAACCTGCCCATGGGCCCGGACGGCAGAGACTGGAGTAACGGGCTCTGCGACTGTTGCAATGAACCCGGAACCTGTATGTTCCTCCTCCACCCTGTCTCCTTAGCATAACACTAACCACACAAAATCACAGGCGTTCTCTCATGGTGGTGCCCTTGCATCGTCTACGCTAAAAACAAACGACGCTATGAGCACTTGAATGCTAAAGGTTTCCCTGACCCCGAACATGGTGGAGGCGCTTGCTCGGGCGACTGTTGGCTCCACGGGCTTATCGCTGGATGCTTCGGTTGCGGTTGGATTCTTCAGGTAGGCTGATCTCCTTTGTCTTTGATTTCCGTTGGCATTGTGGTGCTAATGTCATGAAAATCGGATAGTTCATGCAACGCGGCAACGTCCGTCAGAGGTATAACATCAAGGGTGGAGGATGCAGTGATTGCTGTGCTGCTTTCTGGTGTACGCCTTGCGAATTGACGCAGGAGTACCAGGAACTCGAATTGGAGGAGAGGAGCTTTGGTGGGCGTGCTTGAGTGAAAAGAAGAACGTACTCGCGTTCTTTTCTGTTGGCCCTGAGACACGTTTCTTTGTTCGATTTTGTATTGGATCTAATAGCCCCTTACGCGATGTACGAGGGCCGTGTGTCGCTGTATCGGGTGTAATGATACTCTTCTGATATAAGATGGAGTCTAGACGATGGATCACCTTCATGAGTGGCAGACGCCAAGACTGCCGGCCATTGAGCCCTAAACTAAAAGATTTTTATCAATCCGTCTCGCATGTAAGCTAAAAATGACACGACTGTCATTTGAGGAATGGAAGTCGACGATCACACAAAACGTACATCCAGGTATTCTACACTTTTCTTCCTTTGGGTAGGTACAGTAGCAGAGAAATGGACTGAAGACGTGGCGCCGTAGTTGAGTTTGACAGCCATATCCTGCAGCCAGCTGCAGACAGAAGCCAAACCCGAGGAGATTGAGTCCCTGCACCACCTTCTGACAAGCAGTATCAGTTCGACGGATAGCCACTCATTCAATATCCTCACGGCCCTAATAGACTTTGTCCTGTTCACTAGGCTGAAGAGACGATGGCAAAAAAAAAGGAGGGAATTGCTTGTGACTGCTTCCGTCAGTCACGGAGCTTCAAACCACAAACGAGGGGTACCACGTTAGTGCGTAGCACAGAGGGAGGGAGTATAGTGTCGAGAGTAGCGTAGAGAGTGATGAACGAGTGTAATAAAATTAAAGACAGAATCTGGATGGTGTCGGTATGCGAGCCTTCAAGTCCGAGAGTCAGAAACTTTAAGGAGAGAGGGGGTAATATTAGCTGCTCTATACTACGAACACGAAGGTCTTTTATGCGCTGGCGATGGGGAGTGGAAGGCACAAGCTGTCAAAGCAAGCACGGATGCACGAGAAGGTTTACTGAATATACTACTTGAAATGTTCCAACGGCGAATGTTTTTTGAGAGAATTTGAGTATCGGCTGACGGATGTTATGAAAATCCTCTCCTAGGCGCATGAAAATAAATGGCTAGTAAGGTACGAGGAGCGGTATGGAGACAGACTGGTGGACAGAATGTCCGATATTGTTTTGACAGCTGAGGAGCGAGCTGGAAGCTGATCTCACGGGCAGCCGGCTTGCCCCCTCCATAAGGCATTACAACCTCTCAGCTTGTCATCACCCTCACCCCCATATCTTGTTCCGAGAATCCGAGATGAAGTCCCTTCGATCGACCGCCGGTACTGATCAGCATTAGTTGATCCTATCATTGATCAGATGTTTGACAGCATCACAGAAGTTTGAAAGTGAAAAGCTTGCCTCGTAGCTCACCCACAGCAGAAGTTTATATTTATTTCCTAGGTGGCCTAACATAGTGAGATTAGGAATATCAGGAAATAATGGCAAAATTCCCATGCAGAGTGCATGCAGATTTTTTACAAGAGGGAGTATGGGAAACTGGTTCTGCCCTGTAGTGAACCAGATCTAATCTGATCCCATAGACTGTTTCCTCTCAAAATCCATACACTCAAGCAGTTTCTATAAGAGAACAATCCTGAAAGTTGATAGGTTTAACAATGCAATAATGAAAACACAGTTTGCAAAAGAAAGAGAAAGCACCCATTGGTATTGACTCATATTAATATGTGATTTATCAAATTGCAGATGTACTGGCACTGCCATAGACCAGCCATGGGCCCATGTTTCTTTAGGTTTCCTGCCCAACCATAACTATGTACATATCATTGACCCTTTGTATTTCCTGGATAGATACACCCTCTATGCAGGGCCCATGGTGCTACAACATGTACATTCATTAACAACTACAGTATGTTCCAACTTTCCCTTGCACTCTCCTGTTGTCTCAATCCAGCCAAGTCACTGTTGATCTTAACAAGCTCACCTGAGCAACATGCAATGCTCAGGTTCCCAGATGAGTCTCTGGCAGCCATGGAAGTTGATGCAAGTGAGAGTGGAGATGCTAGCAAGTGTTGTTGGGAGTCAGAGGGCAGTCAGGTGGCTGTCCACAAGAAGACAAAGAAGAAATCAAGGGGAAAACAAGTGGAGAGTCTAGAGGAGGATGACCGGGCAGACTACATGACGGTAGAAAGCTAAGGAGTAAACTACGTTGAAAATGAAATATATATTTTCGCCAATTCCCACGCATAGCCATTGTGGCGTCCCCACATCAGAGAGGGCAGGAAGATAGGTAAATACCAAGCGGCATACCGCAATGGATCAGTACACTACAGCAGATTCAATGACTGGGTCTAGGATGACCTCGTGGTCATACCCTAGGATGGAAGGAGGTCAGTGGTGCCACCAGTCGCTGTTTTTATTGAACGTGTGTTAAGCGCCTTTAGTACTCTGGGTAAAAGCCGCTGGCTTCCAGTCAATGAGTGCCACACCAGCATGGAGCCTATCAAACACCATCACGTCTCGTGGATGGAAATGGCCTTGAGTGAATACAATCCGATGGTTGACGCGCATCATCGACCGGAGCCAATTTTTGTGGCTCGGCGCAACACGAGAAGATGGCGAATAGCCGCGCGTGCAAAGATTTCCCAGACTACTACACATTTTCTTAAACCGCTTCTATATCAGCTGCGGGTCTTGCTCCAGAGCCTTCGAAATCTGCCTGAGAGCAGAGGCATTGAGATTACGATAGCCATGGTCGGACATGGTGAAGTCAGAACTGCGAAGCGATGCGAATTGGAGGTTGAAATATTGCTATGTTAGGCAGCGTAGCGTGCGGTAACTGTTGTTGCGACAGTCGTTGTTGTTAATGTTGGATGAGCGACGCCAAGGTTTCAATGCTTGAATGTTTGAACCACATTTTGCAGTTGGTAGCTATTGTTTGGCGCAGAGTATTACCCAAAACACCGGAATATGTTACATTCAGGGTTATACAGCATACTACACGGACGTACACATGCAGGATCGGTAGTGAGTAAGCAGTGTAGACTGCAAGAATATAAAGTAGATACTTACTACATATCTGAACGTGCCAATTTTTGTCCCTAGCCCAAGGGTAGAGAAGGAAACATCATACCCAAACAAGGCCAAATACTCAAGCCCACGTGCTCGCCACTTCCGAAATTTCCAAGTCGCGCCCTCGTCGTCGAGTACAATGGCCAGCGTCTTGGCCAAGAGGACAGCCCACACCATCTGCTCTCGCGTAGCATTTACACTTGGCCCAAGACAAATCCACTTGAGCACCTCTGGTAAGCATCACACCGTTCCATACTCTTCCGGGCGTTCTTGAATGACATAGTACAGTCCAGGGAGGGTGGTTTGGGAACCTCCTACGTGGTTCGAAACCTGCAGAAAACGCTGAGTCGACTGAGACACCAGCTCCGAAGGCTGCGGAAGATGTTAACCCTCACACTCGGACCAAACCTACACAAGCTGGGTCTCCTGCCGCCAATGTTACTCCGAAGTCCACACCCACCGCGACCGAGTCTACACTTGATGTGGCTAAAGACTCTACGCCGTCTACTTCGGAGACACCTATAACCAAAAAGCAGAAGGCGAAGAGGAAACCCATGTCTCCGGAGAAAAAGGCATTGCGCTTCAAGGAGTACATCGCATTTTTGGAACCGCGACTTGGCCGACGACCACAACTCGACTTTCCAAAAATCAGAAGGACGACATGGCTCCGTACACTTGGCGTATGTCAGACGGAGGAAGAGTTGAGGAAGGTTGTGGAGTTACTCCCTGCGTGGAGGGATATGGGTCACTCATTTGACGAGAGTTTTTCAGAGGCATTCATCCGTACGCCATACCCCTCACACTCCTTTCCCGAGTTGTTGTTTTCTGATTCGTGTTCATAGGTCGCTGCATCATCCTCAAGAAACCCGAAATTGCACTTGAAGTATTCGGCAACTACGCAAAATACCATGTCCGCTTCACACTTGCGGGCGCCCGCGAGCTCCTCAATGCGACATACGACAACCAGCCTCTTAGTTTTGTTCTTACTGTCACCGGTCTCTTTGACGTATACAAGCTCCCACCCGTTGCACAAGATCTACCATGTTGTGCTATGGTCGTTTCGGCGTGTCTCAAAGACGGCAGTGCAGACGCTATGGTCGTCGCCAAGGCCCTCGTTCCGCATCTCAAGAAAATCTTGAACAATGCAGAGCCCCAGCCGATACCGAATACTCAGGAGAAGGGTAATGATATGCCCAGGGTATGGACGAGTTGGGCCTTGAAGAAGGTTGATCAGCTGCTGTTCAAGGCGAGGGGGAAGCGAGAAGTTTGGTTGCGTGATTGGAGGCTGAAGAGTGGACATATCGTTGATGCTCAACAGTTCTGAGTCCATTGACTTAGTCTTTTCTTAATAATGATAATCATAGAACCCGCTTCGACTCCTGACCATCTCCCTATCAACTGCTGGGGTCGTGTGGACTTGGAATGAGCGGCTATCCGTCGAACTGATACCGTCTATCAGAAGCTGGGGCCGAAGTTCTTCTCGGCTTTCATTTCTATCAGCGGGTGGCTGTAGGATATGGCTGTGAGACTCTCCATCTGTGGTCCTGCTCCACGCATCTCTAGCTCCTACCCTGTTCTGGTACTTGTCAAAAGGACGAAAAGTGCAGAAAGCCCAGATGTAACATTCTGTGCGATCGTCGGCCGCCGCCTCCCAGATAACAGTAGCGTTATTTTTAGCTTACATCCGGAACACATTGATAAAAATCTCTTATATTTAGGCTCAATGACTGGCGTAGTCCAAGCATCCTTCATTCGTGGAAAGGCAAGGTGGTTCGTATACCCAATACAGTAGCACAGGTCCTTCTACTAAGTACCTCGTACATCTTGCAAAGGCCGATACCGAAAACCGAGAGACGGGTAATGATATGTCCCAGGTATGGACGAGTTGGGCGTTGAAGGAGGTTGATCAGGTGCTGTTCAAGGCGAGACGGAAGCGGCAGAATTGGCTGCACGATTGGAGGCCGAAGAGTGGACATATCCTTGATGCCCAACAGCTCTGAGTATATTGGCTGATTCTTTTCCTAGTAATGATAATCATAGAACGCGCTTCGACTCTTGATCATCTTCATATCACATCCCACACGGCTCCAAGATAATCATAGGACGCGCTTCGACTCCTGATCATATAGAATGGGGAACTGATACTGCTTCTCAGAAGGTGGTGCCGGGGACTCAATCTGCTCAGCTTTGGCTTCTGTCTGTGGGTGGCTGCAGGATATGGCTGTCAAACTCAACTACGGCGCCACGTCTTCAGTCCTCTTCCCCGCTACTATACCTATCCAAAGGAAGAAAGTGCAAAATGCCTGAACGTACGTTTTGAGTCGTCGACAAATGACGGTGGCGTTATTTTTAGCTTAAATGCGGGACGCATTGAGAAAATCTTTTAGTCTAGGGCTCAGTGGCCGTGGGTAGTCTGAGCATCTGCCGCTCATGAAGGGAGGCTAGAGTCCATTTCATATTAGAAGGGCATTATTACACCCGATACAGCAACACACGGCCCTTCTACTAACTACCTCGTACATCGCACAATGGGCTAGTAGAACATCCAATACAAAATCGAACAAAGAAGGTTGTCTCAGACCAATAGAAAAGAACAGAGTACGTTTTTCTTTTCACTCAAAAATGCCTACCGAAGCTCTTCTCCTCCAACCTGAGTTCCTGGTACTCTTGCGTCAATTCGCAAGGCGTACACCAGGCAGCGGTACAGCAGTCACTGCATGCTCCACCCTCGATGTTATACCTCTGACGGACGTCGTCGCGTTGCGAGCACTATCAGATTTTTTATGACATTAGTGTCACATGCCAATGGAAATCAAAAATAAAGGAGATCAGCCTACCTGAAGAATCCAGCCACAACAAAAGGCTGTAAGAAGCCCGTGAAGCCAACAGTCGCCTGAGCAACAGCTTCCACCGTGCTTGGGGTCAGGGAAGCCTCTGACATTTAAGTGCTCACAGCGTTGTTTGTTTTTTGCGTAGACGATGCAAGGGCAGCAGCATGAGAGAAGGCCTGGACATTTTGTGATTGGTATTATGCTCAGAAGATAAGTGGGAGGAGGAACATACAGGTTCCAGGCGAGTTGCAGCAGTCGCAGAGCCCGTTACTCCAGTCTCTGCCGTCCGGGCCCATGGGCACGTTCCTCGCGTTACGGTTACCGCCTCCGCCGATGGTCATACCAGGAATGGCATGAGGTTGTTGATGATAGGCATGAGGTGGGTAATGATAGGCGTTCCCATGGTGCTACAGTCAATCGAGCCATAACTATTAACAAACAGAGAAGAACGATAGGGAGAGAGAGACATACACGCATGTCGATGAGAAGTATGGCAGTGAAGGCAAGGAGGTTGGAAAGGGTGCAGAGGAAGGAGTAATGCAATTCGTTCTTATATTAGGACAAAAACAATCAGGTTCGGACGAGCGCCAGGCAGATAACGGAACAGTATAGAGTAGTGCGAATGAGCAAAATAGGATAGATGCAGTTGAAATGATGGGTCACGGAAAACGAGGCAGGGTGGAGAAACACGATGCTGTGCATCCCAGCCGCTCATTGTCAAATTTAAAGGCCTGAACCTTCGCATCTGGGAATCAGAGTTGGCTGGTATCTGGGGCGTATGGAAGTGAAACGGGTGATGTTTCGGGGTCATATCTTGTTTGATATCTCAGAAGACCAGATCTGACATACAGCCATTGGACGGTCAGTGGGAAAACTAATCATGTGTGCCTTCAGAAAAAGGCCCAAGGCTCATATGGGACAAAAATAAACCGGCATTACGTTGTAAATACTCTATGGGTATATATGTAGCTAGTTTAAAGGGGTTTAAAGGGGTATTATGAGCAAGAGACTGGTGTAATCTGGCAATCGGTCGAAATTTTGGTTATCAAACGCAAAGACAGTCAGTGGAATGAATGGTCGCATCACAGCCAGTGTGGATGCGATCACAACTACCTCACGGTGATCAGTCCTCTTCATCTCTTTCGATGTTTGCATCGTCCTCTGGTATTTTTGGCTGTGAAAATGAGTTCCTCATGGCCCTTTTACTTCACGTCAAAAGCAGGATGCCATAAAACAAGTCAGATGCATTCCAATTTGGACAGGTGTAATGTGACAAGTCTCATCAAGCCTCCAGGATTGTAAGCCTGGGCTTACACCGGTGTTTGGTTGTGTCGGAGTGGACGAACGTAGATAACCATTTAGGAAATAGATAAAATCGGCTAAGGATAGGGACATTGTATCTCTTTGTTCCTACCATTCTCAAATAGTACCTCGAGTCCTGTTGTAAGGGCTAGGCCTTTACAGTCATATCATCATTTTGTTCCAGATTATTTTAAAGTCATTCATTGATAATTAATTACTTATTTTCTTGTTTGTCTTTGACCTTGATGGATTATGCAATCCATCAAAAAAAAACACATTCCTTATAATCTCGTCACCAGCTGTTGTCACCAAGTCATCAGAGAACTGTTTGATTGTGGATCTAAGGTATTTCATCTCCTGCACACATTGGCAGGGTTGGGGAGGTGAGGGGGACTGTCAGGATCCTGTCAGTATTCATTAACCCCTGAACCAGACACTCACCAGTGAGAGATCTCACCCAGGTTTGACCTCCTCATGCTGAGGACTGTTAATGGGAATTGGAATCAGCTCTGAGAACAAAGACAGGGCCCAAGTGGCCAAAGAGCTTGACAGGGCCCATGCCAAAGAAGAGGTGGGGGTGGAAGAAGCTGGAGCTGTCAGCCTGACTGGATTACTGAAGGTGCTCCTCCCAGAGCCCAATGCTGTCCCTGTCAGGGGACGTGCCCCTGTAGGACGCTATCTAGGTATGCGAGCTACGTTTTTG
>JAEUWJ010000707.1:0-30166 GCA_018524395.1 Podaxis carcinomalis
CTAACATCCTTTCTATCAACCATCCCATATCCACCGTTAAGCAATCCCTACTACTAGTCGATTGGATGTAGGGCCTCGCCAGTAACGCCGCCACCGAGTCACATGTACAGCCTCGGTTATATGCAATGAATTGCCAAGGGCGCTGGTGCATCCTACTCTCCATACTCATAATCGCCGATGCGATGACGGCTTCAACAAACGACCGCACGCAGGGCTGCTCAATATGATGCGACGCATTCGGTTCTGCGTTTCTCAGCCTCGAGACTTCAATCGCCTGTAACAGCAGCTCCATCCTCGCTTGCCTCCCTCGCAGACCTAACTTCGGCGCGACGAGCTTTGCGATGAGCCATTTTCGAATGATTCCATACGCGCGGATACAGCTTCGTATGCCCGGCGGCAAATGCCTATATAAAGCATCCTGCGTCATTTCCGAAATCAAGCTGGACGGCTCGACTTCCTGAATATGGGTATACATATTCTGGACTTCGACCAGGTCATCCGTGGTCCCAACTTCCCGAGGCGAGAACCAGCCAGTCCTGTCCGAAGTTTGAACCTCGAGTAGGTCAGCGGTGACGTACAAATCCTACAGCAAATATCAAACTAAGTCAAATTCAGCTTTCGAAGAAGATAACTCACTTCCTCCGTCACATTACTTAACACGGCCCTTGCCATCCCATCAATGCTATCCACCAAATCCTCCGCGTCCATCCCGTCCAAATCCGGCGGTTCTCGAATACTCGCACCTCTCGCCCTCCCTCCCGTCGCTCCGGTGGCACCAAGAGCACCAGTAACAGTACTTGCACTCCCTCTCCTCGCACTGCCAACTTGTTGTGACTTCTGGATAGTCGGCCTCTGCGTCTGCGCATCGAATACGCCATGTAACGCTGCCTTGGTGTCAATCAATCCCACCCATGCAGCCGCTACGTCTGGCTCTTCGAAGTTCTCCGTCTTGAACAACACGTGATCTGCCGTAGTATTCAAGAAGTTCCTCAACGCGGTGTACAACTGGGGATCATCGAGCACATCCTGCGCGCCGCCTCCCGCAGTCAACCAATCCGAGATCAGTTCCAGCACCCTTGTCCGCGAGGCAAGAACGTCAAGGTAATCAGTCACAGAAGGCGAAGACCCCGAAGGCTGAGCCGTGATATACATCTTGCGAAGCAACTGTTAAAAAGAAAAAATAAACATATCCAATTAGTCAATCAGTCAATCAATCAACCGAAGTGAAACCATCAATAACGTTCCCAGTTCTAAATGAACATTAATGACCAAAGAAGAAGTAACTCACTTCGAAGAATACGAGCGGTGTCAAGAAGCTCCTAAACACGTTCCACCACACCCTGGCAAATTCTGCACGGTCAACGACCAACTCTCGTGTCATACCCTCTCTCAACGTCATCTCTCCATTATCATCGGCGACCGATACCGACACATTCCTCAATCCATGCACCAAGATATTCACCAACGCGTTCAACGTCCCAGCTTGTACGAGAACTCTCAAAGGGGGGTCCGATGAATGCTCCGAGATGACAAAATTCGGTCTCTGAGACAGCGAGGGTAACGAGTTCCTCCTCGCCATACTAGTCTTCCTCTCCAACCCCTGCGACGTACTCGGCTTCACGCGAATAGATGGTGCCCGACTCAGCGGCTTTTCCCTCTCCCTCTCCCCAGTCAACCCGAAACCAACATCCACAACCGAACTCGGAGGTCTTGACAGAGCTCGCGACGAAGGACGCGAGTTGGTCTCCATCCCACCAGGTTGCACGACCAACAACAACTCCCCATTATACAAACTAATCACCGTCCCTCCCGTGCCCATAATCAACCTCTTCGTCACTTCATTCACATTCTGTATCGACCTCTGCAGAATGCGCAACTGAGGATCCATACCACGAAGGTACTGTATATCCGAAGCGTCACTATCCACCCTCCCTCTGATGAGTTGTGACCGATCAATGAGCGTAACAGATGGCAATGGCTCCGGAAACATGAGGGGTATAAGTGACACATGCGGCGCATTCCCCTGCACGGCCTTGCTCCAAAAATGCGGCTCGAACAATCCTCTCCGTCTCGGTTCCGCGGCGATCGACAACGACATGAACTGCTCCACCCTCTGAAATTTGACCGCCAAGCTGCCCACACCACCGCCTTCGCTAGCTATTTCCCTCCAAAACCCAACCATCTTCTTAACCTCCTCTGGAATCTCCGCTTCCTCAACAGGCACACCCCTGGGACACAAACCAAGCACAGCCTGGAACCGGTCAAATATCTCCTTCACCCTCCTGAGCACGTCAACGCTTAACATCTGGTCATCCTTCACTTTTCCTAGTTCCTCTTCTATCTTGACACGCACACTACCTCCCCAAGGTGCAACCCGCGGTCCTTGAATCCCCACAGGCGCGCCAGCGCCAGATGCAGAAGCCTGAGGATACACCCAAGCCTCAATTGCATTCAACGCTAACGGATCCACGCGCTTCCACACCTTCTCCAACCTCGCCACTGGCCTTGAACACAACGCAGCAATAATAGCCCTCCACGAACACTCGTCCCCACTCGTCCTGCACAACTCGCCGACTTTGGCCCATACAGAGATAACCTCCGACCTCGAATGCGTTCTCGACGTCTGCGGCTGCTGTCCTCCACCTCTCTCCTCAGATTTCCTGCTAGGGGATTGGAGTGTGTGAAGATGATGTTGGTGAGTGTGATGACTTGTATCCGCGGCCAAGATTTGCAACAGGATGAGCTTGGTTAACCAATGGGGGTGCTCGTCATTCCCAAACAACGGATTCAATGCGCTTGCGGCTTCATGGCTTTCTTCACTAGTAGGCGAAGACGCAGAAGGATCGCCGGGAAGGACATACTCCGATGTCAAGTTGTCCGGTACGAGGTCCACCACCGATCGGTGGAAAAGTGTCAAACTCCTCGCTATGAACTGTGGATCCAACGTGAACAACATCTCCCTCGACAGACCCTCCTCCCGCAGTTGCGTCCACGGAATCCGACTGGGGTACCCTCCGTGTCCATGTCTTGGAGTCAGAGGGACCAGAGACTGATGTTCAAACGTCCGCAAGTCCAAGGACTGTTTCGAGTGTTTCGACGCAGAAGAGGACACGGTTTTCGGTTCGTTCCCAAGTTGCAAAGCATCCAACAGGGAAATAAACTTCGCATTGTTTGAGTCATCTGATTTCGGGGAGACTGCTTCAGTGATATCGTCACTAGGGGCACCAGTATCAGAATCCAAGAGGGGTGGAGGCGATACGCCCTTCGTCGACGCTGACGTCGGCAATCCCCCCTTTTTAGGCGTGGACGGGGCAAGAGGCAAGCCAGGTATCGTTTCCTCTTTCCACTCCTCCCATCCCTTCCCATCCACCGGAGGGCCGTGGTACTTGAGATACTCATTTGCCAACCATTGCACCCTCTTCTTTACCCCTTCTCGTTCCTCTCCCTCCCCTGCACCACTCACGAGGTACGCACAACACCGCATAAACTCGTTCTCAAACGCCTGACGGCCCACAACAGATGGCAAGGAGAGCAAAATCCCCGAGGCAAAATCCTTCCACGCCGCCACATCTTTCTCGTCCTCCTCCCGGCCATTCTGGGTCCTTTCCACCCCACTACTAGGTTCGTCAATCTCTTCCGACTGTTCACGCCTAAGGAACGTCGTAGCAAAAACAGCTTCATGCGTCAGGGCCTCAAACGTCCCTTTCTCCAACCTCCCACTCTGCACGTCCCTCACCAAATCAGGATGCGTCCTCCGTCCCCAAAACGTCCTCCTCTTCCTCCCCATCCCTACCCCTCCCACATCCTCCTTTGCCTTCGCCCTCCCCCTACCTTCTCCACCAGCAAACGCAAATAGATCACTGCCACTGCCACTGTCAATGCCACTTCCATGGGCCTCTCCCTCCCCCTCTTCATCCTCCAAACTTGGGGGAACCAACCCCGTCGGAAAGAGTTCCTTTATACCCGCACTCCTATCACTCGGTGGCTTATAGAAATATAGCTTTGACCCCTTGAGCTCCATCTTATAGGCTTTCCACCCCTTTGCAAGCGCCAAGTTCGCATGCTGGCTGTTACTGAAACCATAACCGTAGAACAGTGTGGAACTGGGTGCGTCCGCCAGACGATTAATGAAACCAGAGTGATATATGATTTGAGATGCGCGTTTTGTATTTTGTTTCATGCTCCCACCTGTATTGGCGGTTGTGGAGTCTTGAGTGTCAAAATCGGGTTGTGGTTCAATGATAGCAGGTGGAGTGAGGAACGCGGTCATACGCGTAGAGGGACCTGCCTGAGGTGTACCACCCCCACCTCCTGCTCCTCCTGCATTAATGGAGTTAAAGGGCAAAGCGAATCCAGTACGTGTTGGTGTCATAGTCTGTTGCTGCTGGCGCCCGTCATAAATATTCTGTTGTTGCTGCTGCTGATCAAATTCCCGTTCATTCGAGCCTGACCCCTTTCTCTTTGGAGTTTGCGGGAGCCTTTGGTTAGATAACTTCGACGGTAACTTTGGCGTGAATGAATGCGAGCGTGTGTGTACATGTGTAATAGACTGGGGAGGGCTCCCGCTAAGGTTATCGGTTCTAGTACTTTCATCCATGGCAGGCGCAGATACGGATATCGATACGGTAGGCAGCGTCGCGCTCCGTGGAGGTAAAGCCAGAGGTATACGCGGTGGTGGCGTGTCTGATGTAAGACTGGGAAATGGATGACGCACAGCGGCGCTGGGCGATGAAGGGCTCGAGGGCGATATCATGCTCGCGTTGCTCCCGCTTCTATTCCTGTATTCTGCGATCTTTTCTTGGAAAGACGTGTTGATAGGCGAAAAGTCACCCGTCGAGACTTGGTTAAGGTCATCAGCAGAACGGGACCAACCCTTGCGAGATATGGTGCGTAGATCCCCGAGCGCTGATGGAGATGATGCCGCATAAGGTGAGTGTGCTGTTATGGGACTGGAGGGAACACTTGGGGGATGGAAGTGGGGCTGGTCGAGGGAACTTGGTTGGGGTTGGGATAAATCGAGAACGGATCTGCGAGATATCGGGATCAGTATTTCATAAAAGCCTCCGTTGTGTACGTGGGCGTCGATGTCACAGGTCAAGTAGCAAAAATGTAAACCGGTATCCGAGAAGCTTGATGTATCGCGCAGGTCAGAGCCACCAACAAGGTCGCAAACGTGGATGACAGGAAGGCAGATGCCAAACGCCAAAGGTACACAAAGAGCAACCAAAGAGGAAAAATGCCAGAATTTAAAAGATAAACAACTCACCGGCTACCACTGGCTCCGTAGGCATCGCGGATAGGTCTTGGATCAGTAGGTCGTGAAATCTTGTGTTTGCGTGGACCACCACTCCCGACGTTGCTAGTTCTAGCGTCTGTGGTGGTAGAGGGGACCTTGGACGCAGAAGCACTGCGAACGAACCAGGACTTGGGCTTAGAGAGAAACTGAGCGAGACCAGACGAAGGGGACGCTGAGCGAGGCATGCCCGGTGATGGTGGCGGTCCTGGGGACATAGGGTCCGTCGGAGGGACGAGTGCGCTGGGCTGTGGTGCCCCCTTTCGTCGGGTCATAACGAGAGTGAACGCAAACGGGGTTCAAGGAATGGCTTTTGAGGCGGATATGCTATGATGGTTATGCACAAGGCCGACCGTGGTCGGGTGCTGGCTGCAGCCCAGGCGTGGATATTGGGGGTGTATCTGTGCTCGCTGTGAATGGGGACGGGCAAGGATGATTTGGTGGAGAGATTATGGTGGTGGAGGAAAGGTAAGGACAAGTCGAGCAGAGAGGTGGTGACACGCAGGGATAAACAAAGGGCTGAGGTTGTTTGGCTGGCAGTAAATTACTTGCACCCAATTTCTCTCCAATTTCTCTTCAGGGTCAACTTATCGTCTATTTCAATCACCTACGGTAGCTTAGGTATTTATCATACTTCTGCTGTCGTACGATGCAGCCTTATCTGTGTTCTCACCATCAACCATCTAACCTGCGTCGAGCTGCATATCAATAATCACCCCACATCATCCCAACTTTGATTCCAAACACATACCCCGCCTGCTTCTTCAGCCCCGAATCACCAAGTCAACCCTTCATAGACTCACACCCTTGATCAGTAAACCCGCACTTCCGGGGATAACGGCCGCACCAACAGGAAGGGCAGAGGCCAAGCAGAGGTGCAGTGGGAATCCAGCAACGACAATATCCGGAAAATATCTTGCCACATAATAATGCTTCACCCGCTAGTGCGACGTGTCAAAGAATAAAAAGACAATATCCCCTCACCAACGCCTGCGCCTAACTTCCGGAAGCAAGGCGCGTTGCAACCATCAGCAGGTTAGGTAGCCTCTATCATTGTTCCGCAGAATTGAATACGCCAACCACAGCGGCTATAAATAACCCTTCACACCAAAATTATGGAATGATCATCCTTATCCCCCCAAAGGCACACCACAGACGGTGACAGGCAGACTTGTGATAACGGATACATGGCGAAGCAGCACCATGCAAAATAAATACATGCGACGACAAACTAACAACACAGATATGATATGATTGCTGGATACAGAAGAATAAGGAAGCCATATCAGAAAGCGACAGGGATACGAATCCATACCGGGAACCACGTCCAAGGCGCCCCGAGGCCAGCTTGTTTACACCCCTCCCATGACACTCGACTGCAAGACCACACTTGGCTTCAACAACACTGCCTCGTCCCACTCCCCAATCTCACCCACCTTCTTCTCCGCCCTCACCAGTCCTAGCTCTGTCGTGCACAGCACTCGTTGAGATGCATTTCCGGTCGTGATCGATGTCTCCACCCTGCCTTCTCCCGATCCTCCAATCTCCATCGTCGCTGCATCGAACAACACATCTGGCGCAATATACAAGGCCTCCAAATCGCTTCCCACGATCTCCTCCCCGACCACCTTGTTCAACTTCTTCGCCTTGTCTAACACTGACGCTACTCTCTCCCCAAACGTATGGGTCAAGTACTCCTGTAACGCTGCGGCATCGTTGTGCCATCTGGCGGTAAGGATGATATTAACAAACGCATCAATGATATAGATCGTCAGATCAGGCTCGGTTGCGAGCATCCGTTGTAGGTGTGTGCGTGTGAGGGCGCGCCAGCGTCCCGAGACCGTTTGCTCCTCTTCAAATTTTACAAAAATCACACTATATGAGCCTGGACCAGAAGGCTCACCAAAGTAAATCACTTGCCTGTTTCTCTCACCCTCGCATAAATCTCGCTCAACAGATGCTCATCCTCCGGATTCTCAAAATACCATGATGAAATAATCCAGTGCGCATATGCCGCCATGCTCGCCCTCAGCGCCATTCTCACTGTCTCTTCCTCTTCACTCTGAACAGCACGGTGCTTCGGCGACTCCAACAGCTCCACCATCCTTGGTCCCAAAATGTCCGCAACACCCGTAATGGCTTCCTTCGCGTCCTCCGAAAACTCATCCGAAGGTAATCGTGGAGGTGGCCGTGGTACGGTAGCGAACGCCCTTGCGATAGTTTGAGCCACTTCTGATATCCCACCATTAAGGGTTTTGAGAAGTTCGATAACTTCGTCTTCCGACACACTATCCCCCGCACGCGAAAATGGGTCCTCGACGACTAACCCTACGACCTCGCACTCACCCTTCCCCTTCTCCGCCACTCCTTCATTTTCCACAATCTTCTTCGCTTTCTCTTCGTCTAGCTGACTCCTCAACCTCT
The DNA here is from genome assembly GCA_018524395.1 of Podaxis carcinomalis. NCBI lineage: Eukaryota > Fungi > Basidiomycota > Agaricomycetes > Agaricales > Agaricaceae > Podaxis > Podaxis carcinomalis. The sequence goes on from JAEUWJ010000707.1 coordinate 7,718, forward strand.
CCACCTCCTCTCTCAAACCCTCCAACTCCTCCACTACCTTCGCACTTCTCTCCTCCCTAGCCTGCGCCTCAGCCAAAAGCTTCCTCAACTTCACAACCTCCTCCTCCTCCTCCGTCGCCTCGCCGCCACCCCCAATCTCTCCAGGCATGCCCCTCGCCCGCTCACTCAACTCAACACCCTCCAACCTCCGAGCACTACCCTCCCTACTCTCTGTCCTCATCACTCCGACCGTACTCATCCACGGGATAAACCCGCTAATCTTCTCCGCCAAGTAAGAAGCTATAGAAAACATTCCCCCCGCGGTTGAATTCGAACTCGGACTTGTGCTTTCTCTTTCTCTCGACCTCGAACCCGCAGAACCCAAATGATGCTCCCGGATCGTCGTTCCTCCGATAGCAATCACAGCAATAGCAGTTCCTCCAATAACGAAAAAAGTCCACCGATTCAACAAAGTTGTAGTGGCAGTAGTGGCAGTAGCGGTGCGTGCGGTGAGGAAGTTGAAGCTCAATGGAAATGGGAGATGAGTCAGTGAAGCAAATGAGGTTAGACGCAGAGGCCCGGACTGCGACATTCTATGTGTGTTCGTGTGGCGGAGGCAGTATCTGCTGTATGGAGTCCTCGCGCTTGCGTATGCACCCGATCCTGATGTACCGCGTACTAAAGGCGTGGACTACGGGTTCTGTCCATGCACCAGAACTAAATGGACCCCCCAGATACGTCAGTGACCGGAGTGATGGTACACAGGTGTAACGCGAAACACGATAGCAACAAAATGGACGAGGCCTGGGATTCGGGCTAAAGCTGTGAACGAGCAGTGGGGGGAATACCGGAATGGGATGAGCTCCCTCCTGTGCGCTAAGAGAGTGTTTCAAGTGTTCGAACAACAACGTGTCGTCTGAACCGTAAACCCGTAGAATCATAATCGGCTCTGGTCAATGGGTAAGTAATGCGTAAAATGAAAAGTGAACGAGGGCCGGGAACCCGCAGTGCCGATGATACACGAGGAACCAAAGCACAAGCCGCATGAAATGTGTTGATGATGCTGTTAATAATACCCCCAGGGGCTCCCAGTGACTGGTCCACAGCACAGGCTAAACGTTTAAACCCTCCCCAATGCCCCAAACAGCCTTCCAACCAAGATCATAATGAGACCTTGAGCGCCCATTTCCGATTAACCGGAATGTCATTATCGGAGCGACGCTGATTGTTGCTCAGGGTTATAAATCAAGTCCCACCTGTGACTCATTTTGAGCAATAAATCATGCGAGAAATCGTGGTAAGCTATACTTGTCCATAAAATCGCCTTGTGTGCCTGCCTGGAAGGTGTAGCTGGATCGAGTTTGCATATGAACCCTGCCACGAGGTCTAAAACGTGCCGCCAAAGGGGAGTAGTTTGCAATGCGTAAAACGCCTCGTCTCGTCTTGTTTCATGTTGGACATGAGCATGTACACGTGTGCCACGATACATCGGACAGTCGTGTTCCGACAGGAGCCTCGAGGCAACAGGGACGATTCGGGGAGGTACGGGGTCTCAATTGGGCCTATTCCGTCCAAGTAACCCAGAGTACCTTACGGCTCAGAGCATAATTTCACATGAGATATTTCAGAGGCCAAAGGGAGGAACAACCGAGCAAGTGTCGACGATAAGATAAAACAGACATTGGGGCAGGAAGAGTCTCCCAAGAATGGAAATCACAGTCGTATAATCGCCTCTCTCTTAACTAATAGACCGCCGTGGACTCATATATGACACAGTAATTTGGGAAGGGAGTGTATACTCTGTGAGAAGAGTTACGTTGACGTTAGACGTCTCCCAAGACTGATCACGATGAAAGAAATCCGTTCCTTGCTAGCTCATACCTAGGGTAAGCTTCTCTAATTCTTGCACCGGCGGGGAGCTATCTATACGGGCAAGGAAGCTACTATACATTGCTTTTGAAGAGGTCGCAAGACACATTAGATTGGGTCTCCAGGCTCATCCAGTAAATATCCGAACTATCCGGACCACAAAATTTACTCTGTATCTAATAACACTGTGAGCTAGTTCAGCTCATCCTCAGGTTCTTAGGACCAGGTAGGGCGGAGTGTTAGATATAGGTCGACTCTACAAAACAGCTTCGTTGCCGTCCTCAAATACCAGAATAATCCCATTTGACAACACAGCAGCGGAAGGAAACCCTAGAGAAAAAGGTACGTATGATGTCATCAAAATGACCACCGCAGGGGTCGAACCTGCAATCTCCTGATTCGTAGTCAGACGCGATGCCATTTCGCCAGGCGGCCTTACCTAATTGCGAGCGTCTTTAAGGCTATATCCCGTTAGAGTCACGGAAGGCGTTGCAAAGAGGTGAAGCCACGGAAACAGTTTGAAATTGGTTTGGCTAATACTCCAGTTGATATTTCTGTAACTTGAACGTTCAAAAAACTAGAGCCGAGAGTCGACCGCCATCTCCCATTCGAAGTCGTAGGCAGGCGGCGAAAAGCCAGTGCTTTCTTTCCCTTGCGTAAATCGCTCGGAAGTGAACAAGAGTCACGCGTTCACGGGCGCTATAATTTACTGAATGGCCTATTCACATATATTTGGAACTGAGCCCCGATGTCGAACAAGACGCAACTGAACAAAAAAGGAACCGAGAAACAAGGGAAAAAAAGACAGGACCAGTCCAACATGACGGCAAGTCGAAAACACAATTTGAAGCCCTATCTACGCGATGATCTCCTTTAGGGTCTCCTGAAGAATCACTTTTGGCTTCAGGATTATCTCGCCACCCTTGTCTATGAATTTCCCATCCGGGCCCCGCTCGGTACGTGTAGAGTATAACCCCACACCGAGCGAACACGCGACAACCCCTCGCTCTTCCTTCGCCGTGTCGTCCTTTTCATCCTCATATTCCAGATCAGCAGAACTCGGATCGTATTCATTGCCGGATGGCACTACATACGGGTTCATATCCATTGACGTCACCCCTTCTCCTATCATTTTTCGAAATCTGAGGCATTTGTCGAGAAGGGGCCCGATACGTTGCTGAAACGCTCTGGCGAGGTCTTCGTAGGCCTCGTGGTCAGAAACACATCCACACAACACCGGCAAAGCGGCCAATCCTGATACAAGCATTTGCTCCCGAGTCTGTGTGTCGGAGGCATCGCCCGTCGCTTCACGAGTCATAGAGCGCCACCGACCAGCAACGGCCTGTCCATCTAAACACAGGAATTAGTTTTCACCGTGTCAAGATTGGTCTCTCCCCTCACGTTCTGTCATTATACCTATATACATGTCTTGTAAATTCCTGTTCAGTTCTCCATTCTCCAAGACCCAACCTTGGATGACCTCGCAGCACCAAGTAGAAAAGAGCGCCTGCCATCCGATCTGTATCGCCAAAGGATCCTCGAGGTGCTTCGGTAGGACAACATCCAAGAACGCCGGTCCTAGAGATGGGATACGCTCCCGAAACATCTTCTGACGTTCTTCACTCTGAAGCTCCCTTTCCTCAACCTGGACCATGTCCGCAACGATGGAGGTGAGTTGAAAGATTTCCTCGTTAAGAGCTTCCATGGCTCGAACGACCTCTGCCTGTGACAGGCTGTCAGCCGTGGAGAGAAACCTCTGAGCGACAGCCAACTCGTTTGTGATCCTCTTCAACTCCTCTCCATGACGCCGTTTCTCTCTAGCCTCCAGCTTCTCCTTCGTCGTCCGTATCTCATCTTCCAGTTCCTGGAATCTGCCGCGCAAGTCTCGATCAACTTGTTTGAGCTGCTCCAGCTCTTCCTCCAACGCCTCCACCTCCGGGTCTGGTTTGGGGTGACGGTCAAGGATTCTGCTAAAGCGGTTAAATTGATCTCGGACGCCTGAAAAATGCCGGGAGATGGGACGTGTGCGTCCGCTGGACACTCCAGAGCTCGGTTCCGGAGGCAAGTACCCGCTACGCTGACGAGGAGATTTCAAGTTGCTAAGCTTCATGATAGAATGCAGTGATTTGGTACGTTGAGAGACAAAAGTGTCCGGCGAAGCTATCGCGTCGTGCTCGACTGCTACAGCATGCGTGGTAAACGTGCTTGTTCCTATTCAGGATGCCGTGCTGCGGATTTTGACTGAAGGGGGCTGCGTGCTGAGAGTTTAGATAGGGGATCCGCCAGAAGGAGAGGAAATGTAGGTTCCGGGATAGGAAACGATGTTACAGCATGTCGGGCCAACCTGTCAGCAGCTGGGAACAATCAGTGCCACAGAAGCTTTCATTACGCCTACCTGTTTGCTGTGAAGGGCTTTTCTTTCCTTCACACGCATTGCTCTCGTAAGGCCATGATTTTTGTCATAGGGACGCTGATGATCGAGATGAGGCGCCCTCTGAAAGGCTTCGAGGTAAAACGGCGGAAAATAGTATTATCTAGGCGCTCGAGCACTACGCTATTCATACACCACCGACACCGTCTCCTTCGGTAGGAAGGGGTCGACAAACTCAGGAGCTCAACGTCTGGTAGAACGATGTCGTCCTAGGAGGGACTGGATCAGAACAACCCTCGTCCTGGATCGCGACTCCTTTAACTTCTCTGAGCTTGCCCCAACACCCGTTCTTCGCACCTTCAACCCTACCTCCGTGCTTCCCAGTACATGACAGCGCGAAGCGTTTTGGACCTGCTCAAGCCCAAAGGCGCCGCCAACATCCTTCATCATACTTTCCTCATACTTTTCGCCATAGCTGGCGACCCATGGCTGAAAGTCTGCTGAGATATTTCCCGCTTTCACGTCCATCCTGATACTTTCTGCTGTCGCCATCAATTTCCACACGCGTTGTTGAATCTCCAGAGTATCTCCTCCCCATCCCGCACAAGACGCGATTTCCATTAGATTCTTTGCCGTTTCGATTGTATAATTCTGCAGGACCTCCGTCTCGGGACCATGTGGCAGTTGCCCGAATGCAATTTGCCTCCATTTCCCCGCCACCATTTGCTCCTCTGTGTTCGTTATTAGTATAGAAAGTCGCTATAAGTCCCAACTTACCTTTGCAGCGTATGCGATCATATAAGCGATCGAGAAAATCGTTGAGATCCGGCTTTCCAAGGCACCAGGAGTCGATGAGCCTCGTGCATGATTGCGCAAGATAGATCTGGAGAATCGCCTGCGCAAGTCTCTTGTCATGAAGAAGTTCTCCGCCTGTCCGGAATAAGTCCACGAAGCCATCGCCGAGATGGCTCTTTAGACCATACAGTCCCGTATTCTTCGCGATGGGTGTTCCAACAGCAGAGGACGCTATGTGAGCGATTTCCTCATTGAGCTCTTTAATTCTGTGTCTGACGTCCTCTCCTGAAGCGGAGGAGTGAGTTTGGATGTGGGCATGTGCGCTCTCCAACTCCTTCGACCTGGTTTCGAACAACTCGTCCTCCCACTTCTCCGCTTCATCTCGTGCCTTCAGGGGCTCCAACTCTTTCATCCTACGGCGATTCCTTTCGTTCATCCGCGAATTGCTCTTCATCAATTGTTCTCGTTCAGCATATAGCTTTTGTAGGTGCTCGTCTCGTGGGCTGACCCTTGACCTCCGCTGGTGGCTTCGTTGCTCCAGTACATCCTCTGTGGTTGTCCTTTCGTCTTTCTTCTTGGCTTTGGTTGGAGTTCCAACCTGGAATTCAAGCCCAAATAAGGATCGACGACAGGACCGAGCAGGCGCATTGGCATCGCTGGGCGACTGCGGAGTCTGTGGTGACTCTGGAGTCGGGTTTGGCCTCCTAAGGGGCATGTACTCCCCTTTCCCGCTCTCACTCTTGCTCTTTCTCTGGCTCCCGTGGATAAGGAGTTGCGTTAGTCTCTTGAATTGTTCCATGGGTGGTCGTGTTGGCTGGGAGTAAGGATGTGCAAGTGGCCCGCCGCAGTTCGTTTGTTGCATGAGGTTAGGCACGAGGCATGACTCGTTTTACATCAAGAAGGACTTCTTGAATGAACAGTCATAGCTTCTTATAGTATTTACTGACTGGTGAACCTAGGGTCAGTGTATTATTACTGCACACCGCAGCGCTCCTCACGGTCCATCAGGTTACAACGTGCTTATTGTGGGATGGCATATGTAAGGTAAGGGGTGCGATAAAGAGCCGTCCACCCACAATCGTGAACACACGCCTTCCCCTGTTCTCCAACATGCCTAGAGAGCAATACTCCGGCACAGAACGCAAGTTGATCCTTGCATTCGATGTGGGAACTACGTATAGTGGCATATCATACAGGTAACCCAGCGACATAGACGAATATGTAAGTAACAAAGGATATTAACGAGTGCTTAGTATTCTCGACCCAGGGAAAGAGCCAGAGATTCAGGGCGTGCACAAGTTGAGCTACTGTTACAGTAACAACTTTATGCAGCTCTGACACTCAGCTAAAGGTTTCCAGGTCAAGAGATGGCTGGCGGGAATGCAAAGATTCCTTCAGTAATGTACTACAGCAAAGACGGCCGAGTTCGTGCTGCTGGCGCAGAGACTGAGCGAGATGGAATGGACATTATCGCGGAAGACGAGGACTGGATCAAGGTGGAATGGTAGGCTGTTTCGGTGTATCCACGACTATACGCCTCCCTCACATCCCTCCGCAGGTTTAAGTTGCACTTGCGTCCCAAAACGGGGGAGTTCGCAATGAGCGCCAATCACATGAAGCCTTTGCCACTTGGCAAGACGGTGGTGGAAGTCCTATCAGATTTTCTAAAGTACCTCAACGAATGCGCCAAGCAATATATCCAAGAACAGCACCCAGGGATTGGGCGGAGTCTTTGGAATGGGCCGGAGATTCACTACGTTCTTTCGCACCCTAATGGATGGGAAGGTCCACAACAGTCCCTTATGAGGCAAGCAGCAGAGAAGGCTGGTCTCGTCCCGTCCGGTGGACGAAATAAGCTTACCTTTATCACCGAAGGAGAAGCAAGCCTCAACCGGTGCATTGAGAAGGGATTGATGAACGACTCGATTCTGGTATGCCGCCAGTTTCATGTTTGGGATCAGTGCTGACGAGGCACCCGTTTTCAAAAGAAAGGCGGGGGCATTACCATCGTCGATGCTGGAGGAGGAACCCTGGACCTTAGCGCCTACGCATGCAAGCCCGACAAAAAGAGCTTTGAAGAGATCGCAGAGTCGCAGTGTGAGTGGCAAACAGTTCTCTCGCCGGTTCTCAGCTCATAGTACCTTTAGGCCATTTCAAGGGCTCCATTTTCGTAACGGAAGCGGCCGAAAAATACCTGGATAGTACGCCGAGCTCAGCGCTATCGCTACAACGTCAGACTTACCTTTGCTTAGAATTTCTCAAAGGCTCCAAGTTCCACAGAGATATTCCTGAAATGGGGCGTTATTTCGATAGGACAACAAAGTGTTCCTTCCGTGATCCGTCGGACCCTCATTACATTCGCTTCGGCTCCACTCGCGACAGGGATGTCAAGCTCAAGATTACTGCGGGCAAGCTCCGCCTTGAGGGGTGCGTACACACCCCATACCTTCTGTCCGAATTACTTAAGTCCCCACAGGAAGGACGTCGCTTCTTTCTTCGAGCCTTCTATCAAGTGCATCATTGATGGCGTACTGACTCAACGCCGTATTGCTCATAAACCCATTTCCGTGAGTGTCATTCTTAGTTCCTGCGATGTGTCCTCACACGTCTAAAAGACTGTTTTCCTCGTCGGTGGGTTTGCCGCGAGCGACTATCTTTTCAAGCGAGTGAAAGAGGGGTTGGAATCGTACGGCCTATGTGTTTTCAGGCCGGACACACAGGTGTAAGCGTCATCTCAAAGTCGACCGCTAAGGACCACTTTGACTTACTTCGGCTCGTCACAGCAATAAAGTAGTCGCAGATGGCGCCATCTCAGGCGTTCTAGACTGTCCTGTCCGTACTCGAGTCTCGCGTCATGCCTTTGGCGTTAACTGCTGTGTCGTATATGATCCGGCCGTCCCGGAACACGTACGACGCAAACGCCAATGCATCGAGATATATTCCGGAGAGATGGCTATTCCAGATGGGTTCAGCGTTATTCTGAAGAGGGTAATGCCATGCATTTTCCTTCGATCTGGGTTCTTATGTTTTGGAGAACAGAACACCCAAGTCTCGGATACGCAAGAGTTCCGCTGCACCTATACCGGAGGCGCCCCCAACCCACTGTTCCTCAAAACGATGGAAAAGGAGATCATATGTTATCGAGGAAATTTACCAGAGGACAAGTATCAGTGGATAGACAACGACCGAGGTAGGTGAGACTGACCTAAGGGGTAGCAAGATCTCTCAAGAGATTTACAGCCAACTTCCGCGACGTGTGCACTGTAAAGGCCGATTTGAGGAATATCCCGATCCCGCTTTGTTTCGGCCCCAGAGGACTCTATTATGAAATCGTAATCGATATTATTCTGTTGTTTGGAGTTACGGAACTGAAGGCCCAAATCGCATGGAGGGAGAATGTACGTCTGTTAGTTAACTCGTTCATCACTGACTTACTTTGTTTCCATACTACAGGGCGTGGAGAAAAGGTTTGCCACATTTTTTGATTTCATACAGTGACTGACTACGCACTACAGAGGAGAAGCAGAAATCATTTATGACACGGATATTTGAGTGAAGGTGAAGGATCGTTGGCCCATCGTTCCCGCCATGTATTTTTTTGTGTATTTGTACGAATTTGCCTTGTTTTACTCACGTGGGAGCATTGTGAAATCGCGTCAATGTTGGCAATGACCGTGAGGACGTTTATCTTGCCAACAATGTGTCCCCTTTCTGCACACCATAATCCACTACTATGTCGAAACAAAACACACAAGCGACAATAAATGAGCTAATTGCAGGAAGTTTCGGCGGCGCAGCACAAGTTCTCGTCGGGCAGCCATTAGACACAATAAAGACCAGGGCACAGATAGCTCCAAGTCAGTCAAATTCCGCCTTTTATCAAGTTCTATGCTAAAGAGTTGATTCGTATTACAAGAGGGCATGTTTGTATGTTCTAGACTTTGTCTTAATCCTTCCTGGTCAGCTCACCCCATCCAAGAAAGGTCCAATGGATATCTTGGCCCAAACCTTACGCAAGGAAGGTTTCTTTGCCCTATACAAAGGTTCTTTCCTCCTCCGATCCGTTCTGACCCAAGAACCTGATTTTGAAGGTTTCAAGGAATGTTGAGTCCGCTCATCGGAATTGCTGGCGTCAACTCGCTCTTGTTCGCTGCATACGGCGCTTCCAAGCGGATAATCTCACCATATCCCAATCTTTCTCTCAAAGAGATTGCAGCTGCAGGTGCGATGGCAGGAGCAGCCAATGCCATACTGGCTAGTCCTGGTATGTTATCCAAAGGAGTTTCAGCACAACCCGATATTCTGACGGACCGTTAGTGGAAATGTTCAAAGTTAGGATGCAGGGACAATATGGAGCAGCTACTGACAAGCGACTCAGAGTTGTGGTTAGCGATATGTGGAGAGAGTGGGGCTTCCGTAAGGGTGTAATGCGTGGTTATTGGGTGACTGTTGCCCGCGAGATTCCTGCTTATGCTGGGTGCGCCATCTGAGTCCGGTTCTACTTATGTATGCACTGACAACCGGCCACCATTAGGTTCTATTCTGGTCCGATTTTCGATACCAAGTCCCTTTTTCCAGGACTGACCATCACGAATCTTTAGCCTTCGAGTTCTCGAAACGCAATTTTGCGAAGAAATATGGCAAAGATGTCCCGGTATGGGCGCTCCTAGCATCTGGGTCAACAGGCGGAGTATGTACCCCATCGATTATCATTAACACCACTGATGCCCTGCACAGATCGCCTATTGGTTAGCCTGTTATCCTCTAGGTCAGCCTGTCCTTGGGCTCAGGAACTACAAATATTCTGATCGCGACTTTCCATTCATAACAGACGTCGTCAAGTCCCGGATTCAGCTCCGTGCTGAACCCCCAAAAGGCTCCCCAATTCAATACATCGTCAGGGAGCTTCGGGATGTGGTTAGTGAAGCAGGAAGGTGAGATATCAATGACCCTTAGCCGATTGGGAGGTGTTGAGAATGGCAACACAGCGTGACTGGTTTATTCCGTGGACTTTCGCCCTCATGTAGGTGACCGCACATATCTTATACAGCAGAAGCTGACTATTTCCTTTGACAGTGTTGAGAAGGTGATTAAGCGCGTTTCCCGTTTTAAAAAATAACAATGCTCATGTTAAAACAGTATCCCCGCGGCGGCTAGTACATTCGCTGCCTTCGAACTGACCAGAGGTACGTTAGCTACACTATCCCCTCGTGTATGATCTAAGCGATCCTTGATGTCTAGAATATCTTTTCAAGGCCACTGGCGTTTGATATTATGGTGGGACCTTGAATCCCCATCTTTCGTCAGAGCGGGAGTTCTCAGCAAAACATCTTTGAAAGGGCTGTCCGACTCGCGGCTGTACTCTCGGAGTCAGCATTATAATGCTAAACGATTGACGCGAGCTCATTCAGCCACATATAATGACACCCCAATGTTTAGTGTTCAGTATACAACGTCCAACACTCATATACATTGTTCCGCCACGCATTGTTCAATCACATGACGACATCAACACTTGTATGGGTCACTCAGGAGTCCGTTGAACAAGCTCCCATGTACGCGATCACCAAGCGCAGCGAAGGAAGATCCGCGCACTCAACGGGATAAGCTCTCAGCAGACTGTCCATTTTTCCCCCTCAGTCAGTTCTTGAACCAACTTTAACGACGAAGTGCACCTGATGAGTGCGGCTAGTATGGGTGGAGCGAACACTCGACCCCACGAGATTTGTTGTGTATGCGTTATGAAATGCGAACGTCATAAGCCGAGAATGCGACAAATGACGAAAGTGGATAAACCGGAGTGGGTACCAAGCCTAATCCTCCATAGCGCAGAGGTATAGAAGACCTGAATACGGAGACCACAAAAACGAGTTTGAGCCCAAGTGATCTGCCGCCTTCAATCAGTGTCAGCAAGTCATTAGACATACTAGGCTCGTCGGTAATTACATTCTCGAATGGCCGCCCGAGTACTCGGGACGGCTCACTGAAGAACGACGAACTAAGTAGGACATGATTAGGTATCAGACATACCACTCAGCAAGTTCGGGATGATTGGCGTAGGAAATATACTTTGATATCGTGGACCGCAGGATGTGATGGAAAGACTCACGTGTATTCACACACCACACAACCATAGCAAAACGTATGCGCTGCTCTTCAAAGTAGTGATGACATTGATGGACAAAGTCGGAAAGTGATGTACATGGTGGTCGAGTGCGACAACGTCTCTATCAGAACAAGCCTCGTAAGTTTGGATCGTCCATCTCCCTTAATACCTCCCGGGCTTCTCTAGCGGGTTTAGAAATGATTGGTTTGTCGTTTGCAGCACTTTCGAGTACTTTTTGCGCGACCGTCCGAAACACTCCCAACTTTTGGAACAGATTGGGTGAGCCGTCGGGATCGTCGAAACCTTCTTCTGGCCGAAGAACAGCACGCATTACGTGTGATGATAATACCGAAGGTTGGGTCCCACTTGATAGATAAGTCCTGTTGAGTAGCGGCATCAGTGTTGTAAAGGAGCTTTTATTGCAAGTTATCACACACACGACCGTCAGGCGAAGTAGCTCTGGTTGATCTGAAAGGGCAACAACTAGAGACCCGAGTGCCTGGCAGTAATGTTCTATTATCGCAGTCTGTGAGTGGTCGACCATGCACCATCTCTTCGAATCTTACCATCGTGATATGTCTTAAAACTGTCAGCGACCAGTTCGACGCAGGCCGCCCGAGCTTTCTCTCCGAGATTCTGTGAGGCGTTTCGGACCACCTTGGCCAGTGCAAGGACCAGACTGCTGGCGATTACATCGTCATTGCCTTTCACTCCAGCAATGAGCTCTGTTATCACAGGATCCACCCGAGACTGGTGTTTCATGAGGACACCAAGAGCATGGGCTGCACGGCTACGAACGGAATTGCCTGCAGAGTCACTGGCACTCTTGACAAAGGTACGTTGCAGTTGGGGGAAGAAGGGTTTTACGAAAGCGGGTATACGTTCCAACATGGACGTGAGAGCACTGAGAATAGCGATTTTGACGCCTGGGGGATAGGCCGTTGCTTGTGTTGCAACACGGATCAGAGGACCAGTGAATGATACGACATATGGTTTAATGGCGTTTTCTTCCGTCCTTTCTACTAGGTCTCCTATTGCGTAGGCTGCTTGTTCTCGTTGCTCGTTACTTCCAGTGGTAAGACCAGCAATAATGACGGGGACAGTGGGGGCCACACCCTTTGGAAGACTGAAACCGGGGACGAAGGTGCCCGGTGCCCCAGTGGATTCTATGCTTCTGCGTAGCGGGACGACCAAAGGTTCAAGTTCATCCTTAGGTACCGACTTGACGAAGGCATCCAGGGCATTCAAGGCAGCGGTATGGACGGATACGACAGGATCCTCCATCAGAGGAATCAACTGCCGGACCCAGTCGACGCGGTATAACGAGGAATCAAGTTCTGACACCTCGCAGAAGACGGCGAAGAGGTTACAGGCGCTGACCCTCCGCTGGGGATGCTCACTCTTGGCCCTGGTTGAGTACGTTGTCAGTAAGGAGTTAATCAGAATAAAGCTGCAACATACCATCCGATGAGCATCATCATTAAATTATTCAATCCTTCCGCGTCATTAATGGACGCAAGAAGTGCCCTAATAGCCTCGTCAAGGGCACTCTGTAACTCCTCATCCTTATCCTCCTCGAGAACCCGGACAACAGCATTCATGATAACGTTGAGTCGACGACTCAGAGCGTTGCCAGCGACGGAGACAAGTGATGCCAAAGCGCGGGCATTAAAGGCGGTCATGGGAGTGGCAGTCAGTGTAGGTATCAAGACAGGGAACACAGTCGAGGCGCGGACCTGGAGAAGTGGATATCGGCAGCAATAAAAGGCTGAGGAGTGAAAGATACATACCGTCATGACTTCGCGAAGCGCTTGTAGTGCTGTACCAGAGCCCTTTCCAGGTTGACGAAGAGCCTCTAGTAGGGTCGGTATAGTTTGATCGATGGCCCTACCACCAATGTGTTCTTGCAATACATCAAAGGCTTGGGCTGCAGCGGAACGGACGTTGGCTTCATCATCAACCAACGATGCCCGCACGATGGCGATGATATCGTCTTCGTAACCTTCTCTCTGGGTATCCGTGGTGCTCGTCCTACATCATCCGCGACCGTGTCATTATCAAGGATATGGGGAGTTCAGCGGAAACGTACATGATCTCGGTTAGCGTTAGGCAGACACCCTCTCTTGTACGAGAGTCTGTCGATTGGGCTTTGGCCATGAGGAGCTGCATGGTCTCGCCAACAATTCTTTCTCCGAATTTACGAGATATGTCAGCAACTGTCCTTCCAGCCGTCTACAGCGTGTTAGCACCCCATCTGGTGAGACGGTTGGCGCAGACATACCTCCTGTTGTTCAGGTTCGCCACCAGAAATAAGGTATATGATTTGACTGATGAGTTCGGGGAGGATTTCGCGCACTGGATCGCATGAGAGTGGTAGTCCAGACTGTTAGTCAAGTGCTCACCTGTCTTTGGAGTGTTGTGCACAAGGGCCTTCCAGATCTGCATAGAGGATTGACGGACAACGAGGACACCATCTTGACGAACGAGGTACAGCGCAGCTAGTATGCGATCGCGACGTTCGACACCAAGAACTTCACCCAATGCACGTCGTGACGATTCCGCGACAGCGGCTTCAGCCTCCTCCTCCTCGTCCATGCCCGTGGTCTTCCCAGAAATGCCCGATACCTTAAACAAAAGTTCTCCGACGAGTGTAATCGAGGATTGCTAGACATTTTCGTGGGTGAACATCCCCATTGAAATGGGGGTAGTGGCTTACCCTAATACGCCAGCCAGGATCAAACATGCCGCGTTCGAGTTCGGGCAGGAGCAAATCGATTGCCCTGTTAGAATAGTTGGTTACAACCATGCGACCTGCGCGCATAGCCGCTTCGCGAACATATTCTTCTGTATCCGAAAGGCCACCAAGAATGGGGGAGATGATCTTCGGCAAGTGAGGTTGGAAGCGAGTTCCAAAGGTGGCCGGGAGGTAGACAAGCAGCGACATGAAACCTTCGCGAACCGTAGATCTGGGTGACCGAGCATTGGCAATGATATCTGGTAATAAACCCTCCATACGTTCCATTCCAAGGCCTGCAAGAACCTCACTAAGACCTTGGGCAGCACCTTGACGGTCGACTCCTGAAGTGTCGGCCTTGAGAGTACGCAGAAGTCCCGGTACGAGGTCAGGGAAATGAGTTTCACCGAGCCGTTCGACAAGGGTTCCTAGAGCCTTGGCTGCAGTGGCACGGGCTTCTGGCACTGGATCGACAAGAACTTGATGAACAAGAGGCAAGAGATTATCGAGATACGGTACGAAGTCTTTGGAGTCCGTAAGCGATGCTAGATTGCCGACAATTTGTGCAGCCTTCTTCTTGGTGTCTGCACCTCGCTCTTTGAGGCCTCGTTCGATGATAGGAATGACCTAAGAGGTGACGATTAACGGCAAAGGAATAGCATTCAGCGATGCCCCTTACTAGTGCTAATGATGAGTGATCAATGTAATGCATGAATGAGGTTTTCAACAACGATCCTAATGCATTAGGGGTCTTGCCAGGGTCCACGAGTGCCTTGAGAAGAACGGGGACGAGAGACTGGATCTCGGGGTTACTGATAACCTCACCGAACTGCTTCAAACTCCTGTTCGCTGCAGATTTTACCTGTGCATGTGAGTCCATAAGGACCCCAGTAAGGCGAGGAATAACAATCGGAAGGGAGAGCGAAAGTTGTCTGGGTGAGCAGTATGCCATCATACCCAACACCTCAATACAACCCTTCTTCGTCCGCCATTGCTTTTCATTCAGTCCATCCAAAAGAGTTGGTAGTATCAACTTCAATCCGTATCCAGAGAGACTACCCATAATCACCCTTGCAGCATCCTGAGCGGCTTCACGGACGTCATTTGTTGAATCACCAAAACCGGAAAGTAGAATGGGAAGGACGAATGTGATATAAGGTTCGAATGGACGTCCAAGGGCGCTCGAAAGGGTCTCAAAGGCAAACATGACTCCCTGGCGGGGCTCGTATCGCTTCTTCTCCTCAGCAGCAACTTGGAGTTTGCTGACTATGTTGAATTCCTTGATGCCGGCGATCCCGGTTCCACGAATAACACCTGCCAATCCATATGCAGCTCCGCGACGGATGGCATATTTGGGTCCATCAAAGAGGTGATCGAAGAGATGATCAACGAGGGAAGGAAGTTTGGGTCGCATAAGTCTAACAAGGGGTGATAGACAGTCAGAAACAGCCATCTGCACTTGCTCAGCTGGCGTCGATAGGGCCTCGACCAGGCGACCGACAATGGCAGGAATCCTTTCATCGGAGGGGTCCAAGTGGCGTGCAACGCGACCGAAGAGGATGACAACGGCCTCTTTGATCATATCATCAACCTCTGTAGCTGGTGTTTTCTTTGCGAGATGTGCTTCAAACAAAGAAATGAGGGCAGCGAGGCGCTTGGATCCATGCAAATCGATGACGGTTGTTCCAGCCGTAAGCATGCCTTTGCGAACATCTGCAACTCGGTCACCGAGACCTTGATCTTGAATGAGAAATTGGAAGAAAGGTTCCAACAAGTCGTCGGTGAACCAAGGGGCGATACATTCGAACGCTTGCGCGGTAGCCTGTCTTGCTTGCCAAGGGTCCGGCCGATCCACCGTATGCGCCAAGACCATTCCCTATGGCACAATAAGTGTGGGGATACCAGTAGTGATTCCATGTGCGTACGTATTCATCATATTCAGGTAGGAGAATTTTGGCCTGGACGAAGGTCACTTGGGTTAAACTGTGTCCACAGGGAATGAAATTGGACTTCAGACCTTCTCACGGTAATAGTCTTGCAAAACAGAAACAGTCTTCTGAATAGTCTGCGGCCACTGTTCTACGCTCTCGCCAATAGAGGAGGCAACGCCCGAGCGTACGTAGGCGGTATCATGACCTAAAAAAAAGGCAATATCAGTTTCGTACCAAAGAGTAATCCACCAACTTACTAAGGTAGCCGGTCAGCTCATCAAGGTACGTCTCCGGTACATCCAAGCCGTTGTCCTCCCAAGCATGGCGCGCAAGCCTAGCGTTCTGTTCATCGTCGTCGTGGCAAGCAATCCAGAGCTCGGGTGACCAGTCCAAGTCCGTGAGATCGAAAGGCTACAAACAAACATACCCTTAATTTAAGGTTAGGGTTCGGCAGTAAGAGGAACAACGCACTTGAATAGCCTGCAGACACGAATTCCTCAGGTGTGACTCCTGCGCAAGGGTTCCCTTCAGCAGAACGTTTATCTCCTCACGCGTCGCTGTTGGTGAAATGGCTTCCCCGAGATCGATCAATGTGGATGACGCGTTCTTGCTCAATCGGGGTTGGTTGCGAATGATGTGAAGCAACTGTTCCATAGTGCGCTTGCGAGGGAACACGACGTCGGAAACTAAAAACCAAATCAACTCGTTTTGCTTCACTCTGAGGACGTCTTTACTCACATTCACCACAGTGGAACCTGATGAAGTCCAACGTAAGCGTAACCTGTTCCAGCGCTTCCTCTTCCTCCTCTGCAGCAATCCCGCCTTGCTGAATTACTTGTTCTAGCAGAGGGAAAGCATACGAAAAGGTTGTCGCATCTAAGGGCGCCTGCTCAGCGAGGAACCGTAGGCGGTACAGTACACGGATAATCAGACCTAACAGTCATTTAACGATCCGACGGCGGCGAAGAGATAGATCTAGGTGACTTACTGTGCATCGGTTCGGCCTGCAATTCCTCCGGAACCGCGTCGATCCTCAAACTTCTCAAGCTCGCTACGCCAAGCCATCTCCGGAACGTACCCAACCTCTCCGAACTACACCTGGCCAATTCCTACATATGTCACATCATGTCTCCATTCCTACAACCCCCAATGAAGGAAGGAAGATGCTCACCAGATAAACGTCAAATGCATCCTGCCCTACTAGCACCTTCCCACTTTTCAACACACCCTCAAGCAACAGCTCAGTAATCGGCGCGATGTACGGCGGGAACTCTTCCACGTTCGCACCAACCATGCTCCTTACAAGCGCAAGACCTCGATCGACCTGCACCTTGATTCCCACAACCCGCTGCCTTACTTGAGTTTCCTTCTCTAGCTGCGCTTGTACGAGCGCTTGTTGTTGTTTCGTTAGAGTTGGTGCAGCACCCTTCTTACTCGCTAGTGACTTGCGAACCTCCTCGTCCCACTTGGCCATTTGCGCATCCTTTCCTTTGACAACTTTGGGCGTGTCCTTATTCGCTGCTAGCACTGTGGGGTAAATGGTGTCATGTTGCGCGTTTCGAGCCGAGACAGAAAGTGACGCTTACCGTCAACAAAAGTTGTGCCTTCAGGCGTCTGCCAGACTCCGTAGTCGAAGTCTGTCAACGAATTGAGGATTGATGGGTCTAAATCAAGTTTCACTTGGTCCATGATACGAGGGAGTACCACTGTAGGTGCAATAAAAGCCAAGTTGGTGATTGCGCGGTAGCTAGCTTCAGGGAAACCGGACTAGGATGTTTTCAGTTGAGCGTGTCAATGCATATATCAAAGACCAGCCTACCTTCGCGTCCACCGTGGTTGACTCCAAAACCAACTTCAACAACTTACCAATATGCTTCTCAATTAGCTCCTTGGGATCTGTATTCGCCTTCTGGCATACATCAATCCAAGTTTGTCTCATCGGCCCCGCTGCTCCAAATTCAGAGATTAGCACTTCCAACACAAGAAAATGAAGACAGTACGCACAAACAAGTTCATGATGTGCAACGATAACCAATTCCACAACTAAATTCTCCCTCACCTCAGCCTCAACACCTTCCTCGTAGGCAACAGAGCTAAGTAACACGGAGGCTAGCCTTGCGTGCTTGTTCCATGCCGGCGCCTCCTCCCCTGACGGCGCCTTTGCCACTAGTGGTCCGCGAGACAAGAACGCGGCAACGGTTTCCCGGGTCAGTGTTGTCGTGAGTTGTGGATTCCATGCAGCTGCCTCTGCTATAACCTTATTCGTAGCCTGGCGAATGTCTTTGTGGGTACTCTCGACTGCGAGGTGTAACAGAACAGAGCCGAAGTTCGTCCTATGCGCGGTTGTCAGCGATAAGTCGCTGCCGAAGGAAGTACTTTATTCACCGGAGGACTTCGTTCTTCGTCAGATCCTTCTGGAAGTACCTCAATGATACTTCCACAGCGCGCAACAGCCACTTCTCATCTCCCTCCTCTGGCACTTTTTGATACACTTTATCCCAAAGCAAGAACGAAGGTTTAGCATTACTCGTCGCGATGGCTCTAATAACCGGACTCTTCGAGATCACGTCATCTAATCCGTTATTCAGCATTTAACTCCACATATACGAACGCACAGGACTCACTGAACTGCCCAGAACGCAGCAGCGGCCCAAGAAGCACAGCTACCGCAACATACCCCTCCAACGGGCCCGCCGGGTTATTCACCACATTCCCCGAAACATTCTTCAACGACATCTCAAACGCAGGTACAAGAGCCTTCGCGAACGCAACGCCCTTCTCTCCCTCCAACAGGTCACTCCCCTCAAAAAATATATCTCCCGCAAGCGACACGAAAGCCCTCTTCACAGCTGCCTTGGCGTTGTTCATCTCCTTTACAATGAGCTGTGTGACATCTTTAAGCTTATCCGAATCAGTCTTGAGCAGGAATGTGATATGGGCTTCAAGGGAGGATGCGAGCACAGCCATTGCGCCCTCGTTTTGTTCTTTTGAGAGAAGCGGGATGGCGGTTTCGACTAGAACCTGAGAAACGCCAGCTACAGGCTGCAAGTACGCAAGCATCGAATACAGCGCGACGCGATTGTCAGGTCCAGTTGATTTACCCGCCTTGGGTAGAGCCAAAATGTCATTCACGGCGATGGTGCCATGGGCCGACGCAGACCTACGGATCGTTTTGAAGAGGTGGACGGCGGATGTACGGACGAGGGCGTTGCTGGATTTGGAGCTGTTGATAATTTGCGTGAGGATGCGCTGGAATGTGGATTCTTCGAGAACGTGAGGGTAAAATTGAAAGAAGGATGTAACGGTAGGGAGGGAGTGTTCTGGAGAGCGAAGAAGGGTTTTCTCGATCGTTGGCAGGTAGTCCGACTTGAGGGTGTCGGAGCTGATGTAGGTCGCGATAAAGTCCTCGAAGGACGTCTGTATAGCGGTGGAATGTCATGTCTCTAGTCCATTACAAAGACGAAACAAACCTACCAGGACGTGAGGAGGAACAGGGGTTTTTGACATAAGGATGGTGGAGTTGTAGATGCCGGTAATTTCGCCCTGAAAACACTTAATGAGCATTTATCATTGAAAATCATCCTAGAACTGACCTGAAGCTCCTTTGACAAACGTTCATTAGGCTGAGTAGACGCATGTTTTAATCTGACGAGAACCGCGACTGCCACGCCAATCAACGTGAAAAAACGAATAGGGTTTTGCGACGCGTTGGCTTTTACGAGGGCCAGTAGGATGGAAATTACATCCAAGATAGTAGCTGTTGACTACTCCCTCTATAAGGTTTGTTTTGTTGTGCATACAGTCTGAATCACTCACCGATCGCAAAGCTCGCCTTGTCCTAACCAAAGCTCCTCTCTTCAAAGTGTCTTTCGATTTAGACGACTCCAATACCATATCCAACAGCAACGCGATCGAACCAACGAGGGCCTTGAACGAAGGGCTCGACGAAAAGCTCTCGTTCAGTTTAACGCAAATGGCATAGATACTACAAGCCCAACTGAGGAGCACAAAGAGGTCTGCGGGAGCATACGAGCTACATCCTGTTCAGATCAATGGCAAGATGTCATTCATATAACCGAAACTCACTCTGCCGAGTTCCTCTTTGCATACCTGCCTACTTCGTTCGACAGCCACCCAATGATCTGTTCTGAAACGCCTAGTTTAGTCTCCCGCTGCTCGTCCTGGCGTACTAGTTCCATTCCGACGGCCTCAACGGCCATTTGAGATTTATCATCCCCATATCGCGGATACGTGAGCGTCAATAGATGGAACACGTCCAAAATCTGGAACAAACTCAGATCTACAAATGATCCACCAATCAATTTTACGCATTTCTTTTAGAGACGCGACCACAACACACGTACCTACAGACCTGACCACACTCAACGTCTCCTCTAAAAACGCAACTCGGTTTTTAACCTTCCCAACCAACAACTTCCCTCTTGCATATTCCACTGACGCACTCCAGTCCTCCAACACGCGTTCTTTCATCCACAGATTCTCCCTTCCGTACACATCGTCATTGTCGGACATGATCGCAACGGAACTCTGCACGGCCCAGGATTCGATATCGAATGGCGTCAATGAGGCTACCTCTGAGCCCGCTTTTGCCTCTTGTTTTTTGAGTTTTGCGAAAGTCTGTTTTTTTGCCGACGGCGTTTTGGATCCCAGGGTTTTTAAACAACCACGATTTCTGGTGAAGATATTGTGTTTGTGGACACCCGTATACCTAGCCGAATCAGCGAGTCAGCTTTGCAGGAGATTTCGATCGTGGGATGATTCGATTGTTCAAGTCAGCCGGACCGCTCGGATCCACTCGCGTCCCCTTGTAAATGACAATTGGTATTCAAAGGTAAATATCGCATATGGGGAATCTATGGAATACAAGATCCGTGAGCGTCCACATGTCCACATAGCGTCCAGGCAAAATAGGTTATGAGAGGGGGCGGATATTAAACATAACTACTCGAAACGAAAGACAAGGGCATAAGAAGCTTCTGGAAAGATCATGATGGTTGCGTAGCAAATTAGAGCAGAAGAGGAAAGGTAGAGAGAATGCGGTAATGAAATGAGTGAATGCGGGAACGAAAGCTAAACCATAAGTGCTAGAGAAGGTGAAGATAATGCGAGTAGCAAACGAGACTGAAAGCAGACCCAAGAACCCAAAATGTTGAAAGAAAGACGAGGCTGGTTTAGTTTCAGCTTCAGGCGTTCCACGATGGATCACGAGTGCCCGGCGGTCGATACGTGGAATAGGGCCCGTTAGTCGGCTCTGAACCATAGGCAGGTGGCGGATGTCGCAGACCGTTCACCTCTAGGTCGTCGTACCGGGCATCATAACCGAGCCTGATGAGTTGTGCTGCTCTGGACTCTTGTTCTTTGTATTCCAGTATTGCAGACCTTTGTCCATTCTTACGCAGGTTACCCGATACGAGGTCCGTGGTAGAGGACATGGGAGAGGGCTGGATGTCGGAAACCCCAGTAGGTGTGAATGGCTCACTTGGGTCTGTGAAGTCCCAAGCGCCGTCGGGTCGTCGAATTGCTAACCGCATGGACTTTCCAGGTGCATGCTCTATGATACATTGATTTGATATTTGTTGCATCAAAAATGACGGGAACTTACGGAAATAATGACCCTCAGCACCAGGTGTGCCAAAGGGAACAATTCTCGCGGCTGGATGGCTCTTGTCCAGCACCGCTGTCCCCTGGAACGGTCCCACTGCTTTCTCTCCATCCTCATTCGCTCGTCTCCGTACCCGCAGTGTGATAAGTACGATCCCCACCAATAAAATAAAAGCCAAAGTTCCTAAAACCCCGCCAACGATTGCGGACCGCGGATCATAGGATGGTGATGAATTAGCACTCGAAGAAGTCGAGGTTGAAGCAGTAGAGGAAGTGTTTGTCATAGAGTTTGAGGACATGAACGCTGGGAGCGGATGGTCGTAGTTGGCGTAGAATAGCACAAAAGGCTTCAGTTCTGTTGCATCGATAAAGTAAGGGACAGAAGCGGTGGTGGTTGGGATTGAACAAGGTGTGTCAACACATACAGTGATAAGGCTCACACGCATTACGAACGGAATCAGGGTAGGCACTTACCTTGTTATGACCAGGCTTCAAGCACTCCACCTGTACAAACGAATGGTCCCTGAGCTGTGAACGAAAGGAAATGCGCCCACAGAAGGTCGTAATAATGGTCAGAAAGAAGGGCAGGAGGTAAAAGAACTGGGAACGTGATTCGTCCAAGTCTGCAGCTGGACTAGAACTTGTGGGGGCGAAGCCAAATATAGATCTTATTGATGTCAACTGTCACGAATTTTCCTGGTACAGATGGTTTAGACTGCAGAACCGAGAAAACAGTCGAAAATAGAGCTCCAAGGCTGTAGGAGGTATGTAGATCGGTCAAAGCAAGGAGTGTTGTGACACCTCCCCGTGTTGTTTCAACGAAAACAAGAGCCAGCCGAGGCACTGACTCCCCTGAGAGTCCCTGAGGAGGTCCGTCAAATTTGGGATTCCACGTGGTGGGGATCTAGATCCTGCGTCACGTTACCGCTCGCAAGCACACCGCCGTCTATCAAGAAGGTCGCATGCCCATTCCAAAAGTTCACGTATAGGATTGTTGCATACTGTTTGTAGGACATACCACCTGCTGTATAATACACACACA
>JAEUWJ010000705.1:0-10497 GCA_018524395.1 Podaxis carcinomalis
TAAAGAAGCCGCGCAACTTCTGCAATCCCTACGCAGGCTTGCGGGAGAGCAATGCGAACAACTCTTCATCGTCATCTCTTTCGCTGGGGACTTCTCGAGGTGGTTTCTCCGACTGCTGGACGCACTGTCAAAGGCCCCCACAGAAGAGGAAACGCAATCCTTGGTGAAGTATGTCTCTAGGGTGGCAGCCGATACCGCCAAAGGAACTGAGGACGCCCATAAAGAAATGACGAAGTTTGGCCGTAATCTTGCAGGTGCTATCAAACAGCTTCAAGCCGGACACAACGACGGTGAGCTTGTGCTTGCCCCTCCCCTTCTCAACATGCTGACCCTCCCCCAAGACGGTTACAACAGACGAAACACCTTGTTCAATACAGAAAACTCCAAGGCCGTCGACGACCTTGTGATGGCGATTGGTGAATGCAATACCCTGCTTGCGGAAACTGCAAAACACTATCGGGAAATGGAGCAGCGCTTGTCGGATGCAGATTTGGTCAATTCAGCCACTCCAACACAGGAAGAAATTGAAATCATCCGGCAGCGATGGACTGGGTTCTCGGAAAGTTTGGTGAAGCTGCCGTCGGATCTGGGTCCCATTCAGATGCAGTTGTTTGGCAGTCCTATAATCGATAGAGTTGAAGACCTACCGGAGAGCTTGTTAGCGGGGTCACATTCACTTGTCTCAGACCCGCCGCCTACCGGCCCATCAACTGCCAGCAAAGTGAAAGAGCCCAAGGCAATTAAGGATGATGCTGCAGCCCCCTCATCTCGTGCTCCAGTCGCTGCCCCTGAGTCAGGCGAGTCTCCAAAATCCTGGCGCTCTTTTTTCCGACGTCTCTTCCGACGTCCTTCCTTCCGACGTCCTTCCTTCCCACACGACTTCTGGCCTTTGCATAAAAAACGTAACGTAGCGCGCTAGTAGATATAATGGCGAGGGCTTGTCTCAATGCCATTCTATTGTGGAGTCATGAGCCTCGAATACTTGGGCCCAACATTCATCTCGCAAAAGATGCGGCGCTGCTTTGGCCGCCGCGATGCCACAAGGTCCAACCTCCATGTGTGACTGTGTGACTATACGCCTACATCGTTACTCATTACCAAACCAATCCCTACACCCCCCACTTCTGGCTGCAGTGTCTTTGTACCGGCCACTCTAGGAGTTTATTGCATTGCTACCTGATCACAAAAAGAAGTGAAGGGGACATTGCTTCTTCCAATTTGATGAAGTACAATGTGGCTCCTTTCCTTGTATCCTTGAGGTGGCGCAGACGATGGATGAACGTATTTAGGGTATCTCCGACTTGTTGTCTGGACGACCGCAATAGCCTTATTGTTCAAGCAGGAATCCTGCGTCCTTTTTTGTCTTCTCAGAAAAGATGTATGAATATGCTTCCACCAAAATAACCCAGTGGAGTCGTTCACGAGCTAGTCGCCGAAGAACGAGATAACCACTGACGTTAGAAGACGAACCGAGCCTGCAGCGTTTGGCAGAGGGGCGAAAAGTACACCCCCAATTTGAAAACATATGTCTCGATATTGTGACTGCTATACCCTGTTGATGTCTGTGTGAAGGATCTCACAAATAGGTTGCAAATATGCATGAGGTATTTGTATGAACAGATATTGGAAATACAGCCTGAGATATTATGAAATATTGCTAGGATATATATACCATATACACAAAAAAATATACTGCATATACTGCCACAATAATCAGTTGTCTGTCCTATCAACAACCATGGCAGTCTCATTGGCCAGTCCTTCCTGCTGTTGGGCTTCCCGCACATCCCTGTTCATCCCTCGGGTTTGTGATGCCTTTGCTTTGGCAGCAGTCTGCTTGACTTCTCCAGTAACATGTAAAGATGCTGCCCAGTTGGTGTGGGTTTTTTGCCTCTCCTTGAAAAGGGGTATAGGCTCAGTCAGTGAATGCAGCAGTGCACATCGGAGAAGGTGGGCATTATGTATTGCATGTGTGTTGATGAGGAATTGGTCGAGAGATTTGTGATGTACAAGGGTTTATTTTATTTTATTTTTATTTTTATTTTTATTTTTAAAATCATAGTCTATTGCAATAGGCTAGCTACTACAAACAGATGCATGATAGCAGTCCCAATACTGAAACTAGAGAAGAGAAAGAAAAGGGGGGGAAACAGAGAGGACAGAGAGCTGATGGAGGAAAGGTAGGCGAGAGGGGAAACCTAGCTAGAGATAGTGAAACAAGAAGAGAGACATAGCTAACTTGATAAATCACAGAGAGAGAGATATATAGGAAGGTGAAAGAAAGGGGAGGCAGAGGAGCTACCTATGATAAAGGAAGAGAGAGAGAAGGGAAGGAAATGAACCCTTCAGTGCACACCTGGGACTCTGTTAGCAGTGATGTGCTCCCTCTGTGAGAGGTGTCAAGTGGCAAATTCCTCCTGGGTAAGAGGTCCTTGAATCTGGTCTGCAAAGAGAACATAACCCTGTTGTGTTCAAGGAAATTGATGAGCCAATAGAATCCATCTTTGGATCCTATTGGGTAGGAAAAGCATTTGCAGTCACTGAGAATGTAATCACACATTTCAAGAACTTTGCCACATGGGCAAGAGGTGATGTGGCACCCAGGGAAGAAGTGCTGACAAAAGGTGCCAATAGGCACATGGTTGGTGATGCACTGGGTGAAGTGCACACAAAGTTGGGCATTACAGCCAAGTGGAGAACTAAGCCAAGTGCTGCCTTTGGCATACTTGGGTGCAAGTGGTTGGCCAGCTCTGTCTTTAAGGTTGAGCCAGGGATTGCTGCAGTATTTAGGATCATCCATGAGGGCATGCCATTGCTGTAAGCATGCCTTGGTATGTGGTTGCAAATGAATCTGATGGATGTGCAGATGGGTTGGCAGTGGTTAAGGGGGAGACAGAGGGACTTGGCAAGATCATGCATTTGTTTATTGATGGACCACAATGCTGATGAGGGTATGGACCAGAAGTGGATGTGATTCAAGGGGGAGGAAGAGAGCCACAAGTGGAGGAGGGGAGCAACCACAATAGTGTCTTGATGTGCACTGTGGGGACTGTATGAAAAAAGGAGTTTAGCTGAGGAGATAGAGTCTGTAAAAACTACAATAGAAGAAGCATCATGTGAATGAGCATGAGAGATAGCAGAGAAGAGTCCAAGGTGGAGAGCATATAGTTCAGAATCAGAGGAAGTAACTTCACCACAAGGGTGAACAGCAGAGGATAGGATGTTCACAGAAGAGGAACTGAAAACAATAAAAGCAGAGGTGACAGAAAGAGAAGGATTGGAGGGAACAGAACCATCCATAGCTGCAGATATGGAAACAGGGGAAGAAAAGGAAGAATCCTGCACCTGCAAGGCATTAGCAATGTGGAGTGCCATGGCCCCATCTTTGGAAGGGTCCAGGCACTCAATGAACTTAATTTGATTACCAAACAAGTCCAGCAAGCACTGGCCAGATTGGTGCTGGAGTGGAGTCAGTTGAACTGGTCTGTGACTGCTTGTGCATCTGATATGTAGTCAAGTGCTGTGGAGCACTGCTTGGTTTGGCACGGGTCAAGAAGATTGACATCTCAGGTAAGGAGTTTGAGCAGATGAGGGAGGGAGAGTGTGGAAGCACAAAGAGCATCTCTTTGCAAGCTTGGATAGGTGTCGGTGGATGGGGGCCTGCAATTGCCTCAACCCTACTGGTGGGGGTGGTACAGAATGCACCAGTGATCCAGAGGGCAGCTTTTCACTGCATGCATTGGAGGGATTTTATGGGACCACAATATCTCACATTGCAGTTGAACCATAAGTGGAAGCCATAGGTAGCAATAGGGACCACACATGAGTGATAAAGTAGCCTCTTATGGAGGGGGGAGAGGCTGCAAACAGAGTTGCCAAGCACGCACATGCATTGGACAGTAGAAAGTGCCTTGGTGGAGTAGAACTGGACATGTTCCTTGAAGGTGAGGCTTCTGTCAAACTAGAAGCTTAGGTAGTATAGAAATGGTTTGGGATGGACTGTGAATGAGGGGTCAATGGAAACTAGGTGATTGGGGTTATGGGAGGGGCAATTGGAGAAGTGGAGGACCTCAGTCTTGTCTCTTTCAAGGACAAAGCCAAGGTGGAGGAGGTATGACTTGCATTCTTCTGTAAACCTGTGAGAGAAGATGGCAGTTAGTAAGGATGGAGTCTGATTGCACTACAATGAGACCATCATCAACAAAAGAAACAATTCTACACTGGAGGTCATTAGAGAATTTGTATATAAATGGAGAAAGTGAGAGGGCAGTGAGAATGGGGGAGAGAGCAGAGCCTTGGCTGACTCCACTGGATGCTGGGAATTTGGGAGAGAACTGATTATTCCATGAGTAAGTGGTGTGATGATCTTTTAAATAATTTGAGAAGAAAGCAACATGACAGGAATTAAAGCCTTGATGGCTGAGAGTGGAGGTGAGGATAGTGTGGTTGGTGGAGGGAAAGAATTGCACCATGTCAAATGCTATGACACTTGTCTTGAGTTTGTGCTTCCAGCCTGTATATACAAGGTGAGTGACATATACTCCTGCATCTTCTGTGGAGTGCTGGATGATACCGCCAAATTGAGGAGGGTGAACAAAGTTGAACTGGGATGCCTTGAACTGCATCCTAGATGAGATCATCTTTTCAATAAGCTTACCTAGCATATTTAGCAGCCCTATTGGCCAGAACATCTTTGGGGTGGTGTAGTGGGGTTTGTTGGGCTTGGGAATGATGACAGAAGTGGAATTTTTGAAATGTTCTGGCCATACAGAAAATTCAACACAGCTGGATGCAAAGGTGAGGAATCGTGATTGTACACTGTCATCAGACATTAGGTGCTTAACATGGGCCCATGATAGGTGATCAGGTCCCAGTGCTGATGAATTGGTGTAGAGTTTAAGGGTGTTGAATAGCTCAGCTTCTGAGAAGGGGGACCATGGACGCTCCAGCTGGGCATCAATGGAATCTACAGTGCTTGGATCAATGGGCTGATCAGCTGCAGAATTGTACAATGCATCTAGAGCAGCCCAGAGGTCATCTGACTCATCACAGCTCTTTCCATTGTAAGAAATGGATTGGGAGGGGAGAAGGTTATGTTTGCAAACCCAGGATATAAGATCCCAGGGGTATCTGTTTTCCTCAGTGATGTCCTTGATTTTCTGATTGAAGAATAGGCACTTGGCCTGGCATGTAATGCATCTAAAGCAGGCCCAATTGGCCTTGGACTTGTGGGACCTAAAGGCCCTCAGTACTGAAGCACAATCTTGGTTCCACCAGGGTTTAGAGTGAGCACAGATCTTGATCTGTTTGGCATTTTGATGCCATTCCTGTTCATAATCTGTGACATGGAACTGGCAAATGAGTGGACATCTTCCACTGAGGAGAAGGTAGCTGGGATGGTCTGAAGTCAAGCTGTGATGGAGAACAGAAAGAGGGTTTCCTCCTTGGAGTCTCTTGGGATGGCAAGCTTTTCCACAAAAGGTTGGAATGGGCAGGGAGTGGGAATAGAAGTGAGGAGGGGGCAGTAGTCTGAAGTGGCCTGCCAATCGTCCCAAATTTGGTGGACTGGACTAGGAGATGGGCTGTCAATCATAAAAATTAAGTCAATAACTGATGGATGCTTATTGATGTCATAAAGTATGTGAGTCTACTTATCCTTGACTGGAGTGGAGAGGTGAGGCTGAGGGAGTTCATAATGTCAGAGAGCAAGTCACCCCTTGTGTTACAATGGGTTACATGAGGGTCCCATTCTAGGGAGTACAAATTGAAGTTGCCTCATACACAAATGAGGTCTCTAGGAAGGAAGTGGCTCCTTTCCTCCAAGAGGGAGATGGATGAGTCATCTGATGGATTGAGATAGCAATTTAATAAGTAAATCTTTTTCAGAAAAGAAAGAGAAATGAGTTGGAAATCCCTGGATGTGATAATGTCTGGATGTAAAGTGGGCATCAAGATGTTACATGAACAGTAGGTGAAGGTAATCATCTGAGGTGCCTCTCTGTCAGAGAGGAGAATGTGCCAATTGGGATTATATGGCACACCTTTATAGGGTTCTCCTTCAGAGAACGCAGTGGATGGGATGTTTCTCATAATGTTAAAAGGGGGTTCCTGGATGCATAAAACAAGAATGTCCTTGAAGTCATCATCACTTAAGAGGGACTCCACAAGAGGAGCATTCCAGTGAATGTTAAAAAACAAGATGGGAATAGAGTCAAGTGTTGTAAGTGAGTGAGCATGTGCACTAAGAGGTCCTTCAGACATTAGCATGGGTGTTAGAATCATTCCAGTATTTCCCCACTTTCATGTCACAGAGTTTAGTAGAGATCCAGTCATAATCAAAGCAATGATGGAAGAAAATATATTTGTCTGAGTTGACTTGGTGGTCCTGTGATCTGCATGACAGGCATGAGAAGTCAGCTAAATACCCATCTATGGAGCCCTTTGCAGGTAACCCCTACCCATTTGGGTGACATGGAATCAACTCAAGCCAGAACCTGACTATTTTAACTGTATCAGGCTGACCAGTATAGGATTTAGTCCTCTCGAGCCAAGGGAGCATTCTCTAACATCTCTTGTTACAGCCCATGGCTTGATCCAGGCACTACCCTGGGGCCACTTCCTGTTACCCAGCAGCCAGTTCAGTTATGCCATCAAGGCCTGGATCCCCATGCTTAACTGTCTGGGCTCTACACCTCGCAGGCACCACTACTGGATTGGTTCCCAAGGTCACCCCAGAGGTACTTGACATAGGGTCATTGGCTAGCTAACTGCTGACACCCTTGATCCAGAGATTGGGTTATGCTTACTAACTACCAGAACTATGCCAAAGTGAACTGGTGGGGGGTATTCTGTTCTGGCCAGCTTTTTCTAGCACACTTCCAGATTGGACTGCTTTTTCCCCTAAATCCCCCTCTTATAATGCCCTATTTCCAGTAATGGCCTGAGATATACCCCAGATTAAGCTCCTTTACCAAGGGAGCACTACCACCTTCAGCCAGTATATTAGACTTGGGCAAAGCACACAGCCTAGTCACACCATTACAGTGTGACATCACTACACAACTCGCTGCATGGCTGAGTAATTTACCCATGCTAGCCTGGGAGATCTCTCCCTGGACATTTTGAAAGCCAGTTTAACCCCAGAGGGTACCAGCGATCCATGTGCCCAGAACCACCCAGGACCCAAACAGGACCATACAACTATTTTGGAGTCACATGAGATTATTGCTAAGTAACCATGCTTTGCACACTGGTAGCCTCCAAAGAAATGCATCCCTAAGGGTTTGAACCCAGGACTACACAGCTGAAAGGTCTGGAAGGAATAAAGCCTGCATCCAAACCCCTCAACCATATGGCCAATGTACAAGGGTTTTTTCCACTGACATTGTGATCTGCTCTTGGTGGAAAAAAATGCCAGTGTTCAACAAGAGTGTGCATTGAGCTGAAGAGCAATCATGCTGTGCATTGAATATAAACCAGATGTCCTATAAACAAGTTCATCAGCCTGTTGAACCAGCAGCCAGATGGCGCAATGGTGAAGGATAGATCACTTACTTGGTTAGTAAGGTTGAGGTGTTAAGAGCTTGCTTAGATGGTAGTGGTTGAAGGACAAGAGATGGATTGCATATTAGTGTAACTACAAGGTCCTCATATACCTACAAGAGTGGCTGCATAAGTACATATAGAGCATAAGAGAGTACAAGAGAGTACAACATAACTGTCAGAGTAGTAACTCAATGATGAAGACAAATAGTACTATAAGAGAAATAATGATATGTCATAATTCACATAGAGCTTGCACACAATCACATGCTATAATTAATTCCAACACTCCTCCATGCTGAAAAGCAAGTAGAATTATGCTACAAGTATCATTCACTGAGCAAAGAATTCCATGCCTAACATGGCTTGGCAATGCTGAAACTTAGTTGCATCAAGATTTTTGGTGAAGATATCAGCTGGATTCTTCGAACCATCAATCCAATACAATTCAATTTTCTTGTCTTTGACATATTGACAAATGATATGATATTTTATGTCAATATGTTTCGAGTGTTTTTCTTGAACAGGGCCCAAAAAACAGATCCCTGATTATCACCAATTAGATGTGGGATTGGGGACTTCAAACCTATTTCTGATAAGAGCTGATGCATCCAAACAAGTTGTTTAGAGCAATCAGAAATTGCCATGTATTCAGCCTCAGTAGAGGAGGCAGCTATTGTCTTCTAGCGTCTACTGAGCCAGGATACTGGTCCGGCTGCAAGTGTGACATAATTGCCAGTGACTGATTTGTGACTTTATGGGTCTTGAGCCCAATCAGAATCAGAATAGGCAGTGATAGCCTCATTTGACAATCCATCAAACACTATTCTCTACTTGTGAGTTGCAAGGAGGTAATGCAGGACATATAGTCCTGCCTCATAGTGTACAGGTGCAGGATTAGTACACTGTTGGCTCAACTTAACAACTGCATAAGCAATGTCTGGTCAGGAACCGATCATCAGATACATCAAAGACCCTACAAGTTGTTGGTATTTTTGGTGGAACACAGGGTTAGGAGGCTCAGAATTAGGAAGGAAAGAGAACCCAGAAGAAAGTAGAGTTTTTGTCAGCTTTCTGACAATATTAAATTTCGCTAAGACCTTGTCAAGGTAATTGACTTAGTCTAGGAAAATTTTTCTGTTCTTCCTATTGCGAGTAATCTGCATACCCAAGAATTCTTTACATTCTCCAAGGTTGTGACATTCCTATTTAGCCATGAAGCACTCTTTCAATTTAATGAAGAGCAGTGGGTGTTTTCCCACTAAAGCAACATCATCAATATAGACGAGTGCTATAATTAACTGCCCTGTTTTGGGACAGCTATGATAATAGACACTGGCATCACTTTCACAGCGCTTAAAGCCTAGTTCCTTCATGGATGCAGTCAGCTCGTGCCACCAGGCTAAGCCAGCTTGTTTCAAGCCATAAAGAGCACGGTGTAATCTCCACACTTTATTTTCTTTACCTTTTAGGCAGAAGCCTTCAGGTTGCTCCATGTAGATTTCTTCATCCAGTTTACTGTAGAGATAAGCTGTTTTCATGTCTATACTTTCTATTTCAAAGTCCTCAAGTGCTGCAACACTGAGTATAAGATGTGCCATTTCATAACAGACTATGGGAGAAAATAACTCATCAAAGTCTATTCCTTCAATCTGGGAGAAACCTTTTGCCACAAGTCAAGCACATTTCTGGCCATTGGACTTCATGTTAAATACCCATCTATTTTTGATCATTCTTCTACCTTTCAGGAGATCAACCAATTCATAAACTCCATGCTTCCTTAATGCTTGGAGTTCCTCTAGGCATGCATCAAGCCAAGCCTTCCTATCAGAAGGATTCATATCACCAAGATCTTTGAATTGAACTGGCATTTTTGGTTTTGCAACGGCTTTGGCCATGAGAAACTCAAGGAATTCCAGTCCCCCCTCATGGACAAGGTGTTGTATGTCTTCCATGGGCTCTCCTAGATTCAGTTCAGGTTCTGGTTCAGGCTCATGTTGAGGGTGTACCTCAGGGTTGACTGGTGGCTGTGCTCCTCCAGGATTCCATTGGGGACGCCTTTCCCATTCTCTGACTTTATGCTCGTGCCAAGGCATTCTATACCTGAGGCATTCTTCTTGCAGTCCTCCCCCTAGGGGATGTTGCTGCATTGCATCATGTTCACAGGGGTGACGATTTTGCTGATCTATGGCTTGGAGCCTATCCAAGAGATCATCAAATTACTTCTGAGATTGTCAACAGGGTTAGATCAGTCACTGTAAACATTGTCAGGTCTTAATGGTGGCCTTCATTCTCTACCTGATCTCCTCGGTTCACTCGGTCCAGGCTGAGGATCATGAGGTGGTTCATGAGGTGGTGGAACAGGAGGTGCCTGTGGGGAAGGTGGTCTCAATGGAGTCCACTGTCATGATGGTGCAGAACTTGGAATGGAGGGCAATTTAGCCCTAGGTGGAGTAGGTGGGAGTGGTTTATTTGGGAAACCACCAAATCCAAATGGAGCAGGAGTGGAGGGTGGATCTGCATCTCCAGGTTTGTCATCATCATCATCATCCTCTGCTGACAGCCCTCATTGAGGATATCCTTGAGGATCACTCTTTGGACATTTTGGGAAGTATGATTCCTCAAATATGGCTGTAGGAGAAATGAATTCAGCATTATTTTTAGTGTGCTGAATAAAAACATAATTTCCCTCAGAAGTGTAACCAACAAAGAGCATTAGCTCAGAATGAGGCTCTAATTTATTGTTACATCTCTCTTCTGATTGAGTCACCCATTATAATCCAGCAATAGTCTCCCAAATGTGTATAATAACACAACCAAAATTTTATATGGTTTCCCACAGAGTTCCAGTAGTTGCAGTAATAAGCAGCAGTGATAATCAGTATTATAGTTTAGAGTCTGGGGCCCATAACCTGTTAGAACTCAATATTCAGACAATACCAGTGTATACTGATC
>JAEUWJ010000427.1:0-19144 GCA_018524395.1 Podaxis carcinomalis
ATTGGTCCGCGAACCCTCCGCTCCTGTCCGCTCGCGGTCCGCCCCTGTCCCGAGTTCGCATCCTTAACATCAGTGCCTGCTCCAACAGGCACAATCTGCAAAAGTGAAGTCAATGGAGAGGGCAAATGGGTGAAAATCCACTCTTGCCTTCTATGACATGCTTCTTAACTACAAATAGTCTTGTTCCACTTTTCATGCACTCATGTCCTCATATTAATATCTTCCAAGGTCAGGTTTTCTTTATTTCACAATGTTGGTGTGATATCAACTTGTATGCAGACTGTTTTGGTTATAGCATAGACCCTTCTCTTGAATCATTGGCAATAGAATCACACTTCAGTATCTTTGACACTCCACCATCACTTCATGAAATAGTGTAAGTGTAAGAATGGCGTGTTTCTTCGAGATTGGGAACTGCCGACGAGGATCTTGTTGAACGGGATGAACGACGTTGGTATCGATGGTATCAGTGATATAATGAAGGTGCTGTATTATAGGTATGTATAGAATGAGGTCACTTGTTCGAAGAAAGAGGACATCTGTAATGCATGGAGTAAGTAATAAATGAGCTTACGGTCTCCTCATATGTAATCACACAGCAGAAAGACTGTCACTGCCAATCACTCTACAGCGAGGATTGTTCGAAAAAAAAAAAAAAAAACCATTATGTGCACCGGTAGAGTGGGGCCGGGCCCCTTGGCCCCCTGGCGCGCGGCGTGAGTAATAAGGTGAGTTTGAGCAATTACAGATTATTGGAGTATTCTTCCTCGTGAGGTGTTGATGACGAGGAAGAAGAGGTGTTTGATCCATGGTTATTTCCCTGGGGAAGAAGTGTAAAAGTGCCTTTTTTCTGTAGGTTCGATACATGGTAAAGAGTAAGAGTGTGGATCGGCCAAGGTGAAGAGAGGTGGGGAGGTCACAAGAATCATTGAACTTGAACAATACGTTCAGGGTATCTTCGCCTTGTGCACAGATGACATGTTCACCAACCAGTCTACCAATACCAGATCTGGTTCGTATTCCCGTCTGTACATTGCCATGTCTGGATTTGGTTAGCGTTGACAGTAACACCATTGGTCAAGTCCAAACACAATCCTGCCGACGCCACGAATTCGGTTAGGAATTTTGAATGTGGGAAGTGGGAAGGAGGAGATGAACGGACCTTGGTTTTCGAGAGCGAGACGATTGTCAGAGGTGTAGAACCATTGTTGGGCGGGGAGATTATCATAGCATTGCCATATTTTCATTCCTGTACCATTCGCGGGGGCTTTGGGAAATGAGTATGTGAGCTGAAAATATGAAAAGGGGCGTGGGCGTACTAGACCCGGCGTCCAGACAGAAATTCGTTCCGGATACTCTGAGTTTGGTAGAGCCGCGTTGTAAGACCCAGTTTTGGGCGGTGGAGTTGTTGCAGTCGTAACTGTGTAACCAGGGAAGGTGTTAATCAGGGAAAGATGGATTATCAAGATGAGGAAGGGCAGACGGACATTTGGATAGGGGTTCCGTTGGTAAAGTTGGCTCCGCGAACATCGAGACATTTGGTGGGGTCTGTAGATGGGTGGAGGGTCCGTGGAGGATTGGTTGGTGGGAATTGGCCATCAGGGCAAAAGCTATTTGGTGAGTCACCGGGTGGTGATTGATCATCAGGGTTTTTGCACGGGTTGATTAAAAGTCTATGAGAGAAGGTGATATGACGTACGTTACTGTATAGCCTGTGTTTTGATCTGGGCATTCGTACAAGGGGGCTGTGGGTGGTACCCCGGATACGGGAGGTGGGAAGCTAGTCGGGGGTTGTTGGAAGGCGGTGGAACAGGTGACGGAGGTGCATTGAGCTGTTGGACAAAAGCCACCGACCTGTGATTAACAGTGGATCAGGAATACGAATACAAAGTATGGGCGGTGTGGGATGCGTTGCGAGGTGGGCGGATGATCATGAGATGAGGTGAGACGAGATGACTAGATACATACAGGAGGTTGGTTGATGGGAGTGATGCTGACTCCGGTGTTGAGGTAGTCCGGATCAATGACGATGTAATAATAGTTTTGCTGCGAGACCGATAAGAGGATTAGTCGCTCATGTGGTGATTGACAGAAAGCAAGGTAGAGTGTACTTCTCCGTAGAAACCAGCGCGTGTGGTGTGAACGCCGTTGCTCTGGCCACCGTTGGCAGTGGTGTAGATGAAGCCACTCCAGTTGGTGGGGTAGTCACGGGAGGTGGAAGCACCAGCGGCGATGGAACCTTCAGAGGCGCCGTTGATGTAGAGATTGATGGAAGATGGGCAGGTGTTGACTATGTTGTAGTGGCGCACCGCCGCTACTCCGAGACTAATGGAGACGACCACGGAGACAAGGAAGGCAAGTCTGAACATTGTGGAGAGAGACTAGGATGTCGGGAGGGTTAGGACGAGCTTTTATGTGCATTTGAACGGCCCTTGTGGCATTTGTTCATGAGGCTATTGCCCTGGGCGACTATGAGCAAAGAAGGTTGGGGGATACGAGAAAGGAAATGGTGATGAGGGGGTTGTGAGGGAATGCTGACTAAGCAGGGTTATATGTTGCTTGGGTTGGTGTCTTTGACCCAGCTCACTACCATGGCCAACACCGACAGCCCCTTAGCCTCCCACCCAGCACAACTCGACCTCCGCCATATGACTTCTGCCGGCCATCTCTCCTCACAACGTTCTCCACACAGAGCCTCTCAACATCCTCGCCTTGGCTCACGCTCTCCAAACTCCATCCCTTCTTCTCCAACTTCTGTGTATGATCGTCTCTCTTTTCACTTTTTATCATCTACTAATCTCGTCTTTTTCAGCCACTCCTCCTCTTCTGCCATCTTCGAGCGTGATATAGAGCCTGTCGTTCCCCCCTCCCCTCCCTTCCTCGCGCACCAAAACCCACACCGCATCCCGAGGGCCAAAGGCACAGAACAACTCGAGCACTCTGTACCGTCCGTTCTCGATAGCGCTGCCTCCATTCTTGCGACTCTCGACGACTCGGGTGAATCCGTTGACCACGTCGCCGTCGTTGCACCCGCATCCACCAGCCCAGCATTCGATTCCATCCTTGCACGAGGTACCAGCAGCGGTTTTGCAAGTCCCATTGGTAGTTTCCGGAGCCGCAGTCCCAGCCCTCTCGGTCTGCGTGTTGCAGCGGGACCTGGCCCGATGCCCCGGACGGATCTGCTTCTCAACATTCCTCCGACGACGGCGAGTCCTCAAGGTACCTCTGGCCCAACAACTAGCCTTTCCAGTCCTACACTTTCCATTGTTCCCTCTTTGCCTGTACAAAACGCTGTTCCAAAACCTACCGTACAGACCAACACAAATCTGGCAATGACCACTTCACCACCTGCCATCGTGACTCCCACCTCGTCCCAATTCTCCGCTGCCTCGTCTGTCGAAAGTGGAGACTCTTCGCCTGCTACTTCTACAGCATGTGAACATACGGCCAGGCAAGCGATACCTTTGGAAACACCAGCATCGTCATTATCACACTCTCCATCAACAACATCCCATTCCCAATCGGGAACAACCCACCCTCCAACTCACTTTACGAGTACAACTAGCACTACCACTACCATCCCCACATCCACATCCACATCCGTTTCTGTCTCCACCCCTGCACCCGCACCCGCACCCGCACCCCCCGTTCATCCGATCACATCACTTACACCTATCAATCTCGCTTCGCCGACCTCGCGCACGTCGACCCTTTCTCACCCCCCTTCGCCCACACATGCACCGGCGAAACGGCTTTCGTTTATGGCTTATTCGGATCTGTTGTCTTCGACGCCTACGTCTACGTTACCCCTTTCGTCGTTGACGACGTCTGCGTCTTCTATGGAGCCTCCACCTCATATTCCGAGTGTGAGTGGTTTGAACCTGGCTAGTGCTGCGCAGCTTGGTCTTTTGAATGCAACGAATTCGAGTCCTGGTGCTGGTGCTGGTGTTGCTCATGGTGCTGCACCTGGGAGTGTGAAGGGTGGTAGTGCAGCCACGTCGTTGCGCGGGTTTGTTATGGGTCCGATGGGGGGTGTTGTGCATGCTGGGAAGAGGGATAGTATTGTGATGTTGGATGATGTGGGTGGGGAGTGGGAGAGGGAGGGACTTGGGAAGGGGTTGGAGGAGAGGTTGGAGGCGTTGATTGCTTTGCCGTCGCCACAGATTCAACCGGTTGGTGTGATGAGGACTTAGGGCTTTTGTGAGGGTTGTATGAGTATTTGGAGGGTGACTATGTTATGTGTTCTTTTGAGCTTTTTTTTTTAATGATGACCTGCCCCTTACCTGTATGTGTATGAGAACTTTAGTGATTTGTGTTATGTTTTTTTTTCTCTTTCTCTTTCTGATTGATGTTTTTTTTTTTTGGCGCTTTTTTGTTATAATGGTTGGAAAAGATCGTTAATGCCCCTTTTTTACGTGTTTTCTGGAATTGTTTTCTTGGTATCGTAACGTATTAAATTTTATGTCAAGTTTTATCATGGGATGTTTTGGTGCGCTGCCCTTGCACGTCTAGTTGCAGTCATCTGTCGTCTTTGCTCGAGATCCAGAGCCCGAGGACTGCGGTCCAGTAGTGGAACCGTGGCTCGTGCCATGTGGTTCTCCAGTGTGATACTGCAGTAGATTGGTTCATGCGGACTCTGAGTAACCAATTCATAGTTATCATCGAGTTGGTGCCAAGAAGTTTGGCCAGGGTTCGGTTTGGACGTGGAGTCGCTTGGTTCCCTTGGCGCAGTGATTTTTCAATCACGAGGTTCTTTCATATCCGCCTGTGGGCCGACTGGATGTCCTGGTTTCGCCGTTATTCTACTTGATAGAATTCTGTGTTTTGGATGCCTATGGTACTTTAAGTTTGGCGATTGAGTTTTCGGGAGTGGAGTCTCGGGTGTGGTCGGGGAAACCATTCTGGAACTAGTCTAGGTGCTTTTATAGTATATACGCGCCCGGTGGAGAGATACAGTTCGGAGGCTTGCGTTGGATGGTATGTAGCTTCTCAAGTGGTTCAGGGACGTGTGTCCTAATGTTTCAGAGATGCGAGGAGACGCTTCAATCTACCTATGGGATCACTTGAACAAAATACGCGTTCAGTTTAGCAAAACCCTACCTTGGTCAACGAACGACCAGTCGGTGAAGCTCGGATTTTTTTTTTTTTTGTCGTTGCATTATGTACCCACGGGAGGCATGTGGTTCTCCAGTGTGATACTAGTTGGATCATGGCGGACTTTCGGTAACCAATTCTATGGCTTCATAGTCATCATCGAGTTGGTGCCAAGAACTTGGAAGCAAAGTCCTTGGCGCGGTGATTGAAAAATCACTCCGTTCTTTCACATCTGCCCATGGGCAGACTGGATTTCCTGCTTCGCCGCACTCTTTGGCTTTCTCACTCTATATGGTACTTTTGTGTGTGGCGATTGAGTTTTCGGAAGTGGAGTCTTGGGCGTTGTTGGGGGAGGGAGACCATTCTTGAGCTCGTCCAGGAGCTGTTACAGTACATACCCACCCGATGGAGAGATATAGTTCGGGGGAGTTGCAGAGGCTTGTTGGGGCACGAGATTAGGACGAGCATTTGGGTATTTCCTTGTGGGAACAGTTCGTGGAAACTGGTCATTGTGTTGGATGGTTGAGGCTTCCCTAGTGGTTCAGGGACGTTTTGGACGCAAAGTCCTTGGCGCGGTGATCGAAAATCACTCCGTTCTTTCATATCTGCCTGTGGGCAGACTGCGATTTCCTGGTTTCAGCATACCTCATTTGACAGATTTTTTATTCGGATGCTTTCTCATCTTATATGGTACTTTACGTTCGGCGAGTGTGTGGCGATTGAGTTTTCGGGAGTGGAGTCTCGAGTCTTGTTGGGGAGACCATACTTGAGCTCGTCTAGTTGCTTTTATATATGCCCACCCGGTGGAGAGGTACAGTGCTGATGCACGAGATCACGACGAGTATTTAGGTATTTCTTTGTGGAAATAGTTCGCGGAAACCAGTTATTGCATTGGGAGGGGTAAGCAGCTTCCCTGGCGGTGCAGGGACGTGTGTCAGAGATGCGAGGAGGCGCTTCACATTCTCACTAATCCAAATCGCGGAATGTACCTTGTCGGAGCGCCCCGTCGTCGAGCCGCCCTTGGCCACTTTTAGGTCCCAAGTTCCTGAATCTTATCGTCGCCGTACCTATATATATTCATTTCTACATTTCTTCCGTCGTCGCTAGTCCCATGATCGTATGCTTACCTACTGTCTCTTTTGTAGTGGTACCTTAGTAGTTATCCCACATTTTCCGCCGATGTTCCAACCTATGCCTTCTCTGTTTTGCTCTCGCCTTCTCCATCTGCATTTGATATTGTATACCATCTGTTTCGCCTTCATATTTCCTTTAATCTTCGCGGTTTACTGTTTTGTTACATCCCTCAGCCAGTTTCTGTTTAGTTACCTTTCGTCTTGCCTCATCTATGCCCTTCCACTTTGAGATCCCCATTCATATTTGTAGTCCTACTCATATATAAAGAAAAGCGTGTCATGTATTTTGAGCAGTGAATTGTACACCTGCACCTCGCCGTTTAAAGTTCACTCACAGGACCTGCTTCCATACTGGGCCCCTACTTCTCGTACTTTGGTTATTGAGTCCAGTAGTCGTTGGAATCAACTGCACTCGCATTCCCTGAACCTCTAATGGAGGCTATAACTCTTCACCAAACCGTTTATCAACTAGAGAAACGGATTAATGACGATTCTTGGCTCTTCTCTCTGGCACTTCACTATGCAGGAGGAATTGACTCCTAGTTATTTTTACTGTTTCCTGATCTGGCCATGCCGCCCAGATGGTCTTTCTATTCCGCATCGGTCGGTACGCCTCTTCGATTGATTTGCGCTCATATGACAAACGAGTGCCTTGGCTGATTGAATGGATATATTTCATGTCTCCTGCCCACCCAGCACTACCCGGAAGACGTTCCTACTAATGCATCACAAACCCCTCGGCGCGTTGAGTGCCACGAATACCAGCCTTGTAGGAGTTGCTGGTTAAATGGGAAGGGTGGTAGGATGAATAGCCCCGCTACGTCGTGAAGCAGCTTCGGCGTCGGTCATAACTCGTGTTAGAGAGCAATATCTCCCACGGACCTAATTCAATTAAGTGCTATTTTTACACAACGCAGCGCCCTTTAAGAGGATGCATGGCAGACGACATGATCTCTCCAGCATATCTAGTGTTTGGATCAGTAGTACCTAACCTTGCCTACTCCTCTTCTCGACTTCGAAATATTCTCACTAAGACGTTCCTTTATCATCAGAACAGCCCCACTGAATCCGTTTCAGCTGTAATATGCCTCCCAAAATATCTGCTAGGTGTAATTCTGCTCAACTAAAAACGCGGAGGGAGCGGGTAACAGCTTTGGATAATTCCCGCCGGTCACGAACGGATGCAGCACCATCAACTTCATATATCCCTCTCCAGCTTTCAACCTATAACCGCTTTTTGTTGCGGGACCAATCCCTCGACCTTCATGCCCCCGGTTTTCCTTATGGTAAGGCCAGCACATCCTCAATTTCTTTTACCCTCTTAGGCGAGACTGCCTATTAATCAATGATATCAGGATCTCAGGCTTCCTTGATGGGTTTTTCTGCAAATGGCGAGTTGGACTCAACAGACCATACTGCTCCACTGGCTCAAGATTCTCCCATTGTTCATAATGGTGACCAGACATGGAACCATCTCTCGTTTCCATAATACTAACACATGGTCTGGCAGCACAAGTTGTGGAGCAGAGGCATCTTCTCGAAGCACAAGTCATAGTGGGTCCCCTCTTGCTAGGAAGGCTTCCACCTAATTCCTGAGGAAACCCATCTTTCTTCTACTCCAGTGCAAACTTCTCACATTCATCGATGAGCTGGATATGTCCCAGGGAAGCAGACATTCCTCGATCGCTAGTCTCATCGACCAGGCCTTCTGCCTCTCAGAGCCACATTCTCCCCTCCTTCAGATGATCTTGCATTGGTATAAGCCTCACCCTATAGGCAGGGATTGGCGGATACACCTCGAGACTTTTCTTCGAGGATACTTCATGCATATAAGGGATTCATTCCCGGTTGGTTCATCCTATTCGTATGCAGGGATCGGCCGGGACTGGCCATCCGACTTGGACTTAGAGCAGGTTCTCGATGGAGCTTGTAGTTTCCCCGTTTTCGCACCTACGCTCGTCAAGTTCATCAGTGACCCCATCAATGGAGATCCCTATTCAAAGTTCCACGCTATCATCGCAAATATGGCCGATACGACTGACTATGTTTATGATCGCTTTCAAGCCCTGTTTCAGACGATCTTGGCTAGCATTCCGCACAATTCGCTACCGATTGTGATACAATTTCTTGCATTACACGCCAGTCACTCCTCACTACCAGCCCTTCACCTGGCTAACCTTTTGGGTCTCGACCAACCCACTTTTTACCGCACCCTCAGCCATGTTCATCAGTCGTCGATGCTCCGTCCCATGAAATGGATTCCACAGAACCATTGCGACTCTTCCATGATTCGTTTTCTTCTCTGATTCTGACAATCTGCAAACAAGGTGAATTGGACTTTACAGAGGACATCATATGATCGAAAATTTCAGCAGCGTGCTTACACGTTCTGAGCCGGACGAGGATTCCATATTCCCAGAGTCTTTCGTGGAAATTGACGCCACCGACTGCAAAGAACCACTGTGAACATGACCTGTTGGTTTCGTACCGCCTATCAGCATTCGCCGCCATGCATGCTTGGGGATTTTGCATGTGAAGAAAGAGTTCAGCGTCCAAGTTCATCCATAATAACCTCGTCGGCTTCGATTTCGGAATACTACAGTATGTTTCCGGCCTTATTCCGGTTCAGGGTTTTCCCGGGTTCATCCTCTGGTTACACCGCTCGGTAAGCTATTAAACAAACCACATGTAGCGCGAAACTGACAAAGCGGAAAAGACAAATTCCAACTCCCCGTTACACAGCATCGTCCGAGGAATGGGTAGTTCTGAACTAGATAATGAACTTATTAAGAAGTGCAAAACGATCGCCAGACCCCCTGTATGTTCCTAGTTATTTTTGCGACAACATAATTCTAATATGATATGAGGATCTCGAGGTCGCACGAAACCATACTTGTCAGATCTCCGCGTTATGTGTTGCTTGGCTACGGAATCAAGACGACGATTGTCATTCTCATTCCCAAAGCCGTGACTTTCTATTCGAAAGAATGTCTTGACCCTATGTAAAGTTGACTTGACCGGGACTATCGGTTGCAATGCTGTAACGAAAACAGTCTGTAACAAAAGCTCCAGTGTGGCAGTCGCCACAAGGGATGGTCCTTTCTCCCACCATCGATCTCCTTACCGTTGTCGGCCAATGCCCCAGGATAGGATTCCTTTCTCTAAATAATGATGCCATTTACTATTATGTTGCATTAGCTCTTTAATTATACATAGCTCATCGATACGGAGATAAGCGTCTATCTGATTCTCAAGGCGTCTATCCGATACAGAAACCTGGATATTTAGTTGCGTGAGTGTTCAAAGGACATCAGATTCAGCATTTGCGACTCTCATATTTCCCAGCATCTGGTCATCAGTCAGCGATAACCACCGTCGACATGGCCGGCCACCCGCCTTTCCAACGATACTCTCAAAGTAGTGCCCAGCCTTCTGGGCAGGGTTATCTGCCTACCACAGCAGGTTTTCCTGCTTTTGCTGGAGGCTATCCACCAATTGCAATGAATCCCTCGGACTTGGGATTCGTTCCTCCAACGATGCAGACA
Organism: Podaxis carcinomalis; assembly: GCA_018524395.1. Lineage (NCBI taxonomy): Eukaryota > Fungi > Basidiomycota > Agaricomycetes > Agaricales > Agaricaceae > Podaxis > Podaxis carcinomalis. Next base: position 9,773 of record JAEUWJ010000427.1, read on the forward strand.
GGTATGGCCAGACGGCCTTCAATGGCCATCACTTTGAGGCCTGCGTCTTACGCTTTGCAGGCATACAAGTTTCAAGGGGCGACAGGCTTAACCTTCCACAATCCAACTATGGTGGACTATTCTACCACTACCATTAATAACTACCACTACATCAGTCAGGGCATGCCAGGTATTTCTATACCAGTCCTTGTCTGTTATGGTGTTGTTAAATTAATACAGTGCTTGGACGCCTCTATGAAGCTTCAATAAAAGGAACAGAGATCGATTCCCAAGCTCGCCATCCACCTCCACGATGCCATAGAGAAACTCGCGTTTCTCTAATCAGCGATATCACCACTTGGGTGCAAGACGGAAGGAGAAAGTGGGACATGATGTGGTTATTCGGCTATGCAGGTGTAGGAAAGACGGCCATAGCACAGACTATCGGAGAGGGGGCAATGGATGACTCCACCCTTGGCGCTGCTTTCTTCTTTTCCAGAACGCGCAAACAGAATGACCCATCGCGCGTCTTTATTTCCATTGCGTACCAGCTCGCTGCTCGAAACGAGCAGTACCGACATCTAGTCACTTCACAACTCTTGACGGACCTTGGTCTCTTGCAGAAGGACATACGAACCCAATTCAAGAAGCTTCTCATCGTACCATGATCCGCCCTAAAGCTTGAGAAAAAGCTCTTGATCATCGTTGACGGGTTGGATGAGTGCAGAGGAGATGATGCACAACGCGAGATTACTCGTCTTATCAGCGATGCTGCCAAATCTTCTTCTCTTCCTGTTATATGGATGATCTGCAGTCGCCCCGAGTATCACATCAAGCATACCTTCTCGAACCCTGACCTCCAAATCGAATGCTGGAGGAAGGAACTTCCGGTTGACGACCCTGAGTCTCGACGAGAGTTCGAAATCTTCGTCAGAGCTGGATTCAAGGTGATCATTGTAGGGGAAGAGATATGTCTACGCGAGGATGATGCGCAGAATTAGTGATTTCGACTATACCCTTTATGTAGCTAGACTTTCCTTTTTTTATATCTCCGTTCGCCGACGCTCGTTTCAATTCGTCGACCCTACTAATTATTTCCCCGTATTATAGCTTAGAACTTCGTAGAATATTCGCCCGCCTTTCGTAGGTATAAACCATGGACGTTCGTAGTCAGGAGGATCCCCTTTTTTCTATCATCTTACCTATCCTACAATTTCTTAGCTCACTCTTTACATACACTAGTCTTCGTTACCGCCTAATCTACTCTACTACGTCGCACTCGTTCCTGCATACGCGCCAAACCCGCCATGCATCATGGCTACCTATCCAACTGTGGATGCGACAGAGGACGGAACCTGGCCAGCGGAGGATATAGTAGAAAATATTGTTAGCGCGTCCGGTCTCTTTGTCTATGCGTCGACTAACATCAAATTTATTGGGGATGAAACATACGCTGATCCCGATTCCCAACTTCAGGCTGTCATCACATTCATCGATGACTCCCCAGCGACGGCCATCACAACGAATCCACTTCACTATCTCGACAAACTCTATGAACAAATTCTTTCCGATGTGCAACATAACTTGTTGCCACTCGCGCTTCAGCTTCTCGGGACCTGCGCCCTGTATCCACGCCTGTGAGTTCTTCAGCTGGCTAATCTCTATGGCCCCAGCCAAAGCAAGTTCAACGCTACGCTTCACCGATTGCACTCCGTCGTGGACATTCCACCTCTTGAGAAAGCTTCCAAAGAGTGCTTAAGCTTCTTCCACGCTTCTTTCCTCGACTTCCTAAAGAGCCCTGCTCGCTCAGGTCGGTTCGCGCTGAACTTGAACGCCATCCGTGCGAGCTTTGCTATGGCCCGCTTCAGCGTCCTTGGCAAGACTAAGCTCGGGTATGCTAAGACTTCGGCATGGGCTCCAAAGGTCGGGGATATTCCCGCCTTCTCTCTCGCGCATGAGCTCCTCATGTATTGCACAGCTAACGTCTGGTCTGCCTGTACCGATCTTGGAGACGCCGGGGATCCGGCTCTATTCGATGTGATTGTCAACTTCAGATATCCTTTCCTTCGCTTCATTGAGGATAAAATACCCGTGTCGGAGTTCTCCGATTTCACTCTCTGGTTGTTGAAGCAGGTGAGTATTCGTCGGGTTTGGTCTTGGGTTTACTTCGCCGATGTGTCCTCCAGATTAAACTACACAACCTGAAAGAGATCATCCGGCCTGTGAAATGGAAAGATGAAAAACTCCGAGAGACCTTCGTCAGCCTCCACCTCGCATCTCTTCCGATACCCTGAGCACTGATACCTGAGACAGGGCTTTACCACTGTGGAAGGCACGGGCAGCAACTCTCTCCGCTCCTTTACCCTCGAAGTGGGGTATGAATGTGTCACAGTTATCCTTAGTTCAGACTTTGTCATTTTGTCATGTGAGAATTAACATGGATGGCAAAGTAGCTTGTTTTTGTTCCCGCTACTTATGGCTTGCACCTCACTTCAACGTGACTTCCACCTTATGTACCTCAGGTGCATTTCACAAGACAACAAGTCGCTTCAATCCCCGCCTACAGTGAATCACATTGGTAATACCGATATTGAGTCCAAGTCCCAGATCAGAACGGGTATAAACGCAAGTACTTCTACGCGGCTTTGCACCAGCCATCACTGTTTGTGATAAAGTCAATGCTACCATCGGGCTGGGTCTGACCACCAGCATTATCAGCGTCTTCGGGGCCATGGCACTGAGTAAACAACGCGCAAGTCAGGAGGGGGCTGCCGTCCTGCGAGATGATTAGTACCATTGACGAGACGACTGGTTCTGTCCCGGCCAACTCACCTTCCCATTGACGTCATGATAAGCTGAGCCGCGGGGGTCAGCCAGATGTTACAGGGAACATTGAGCACTCACTATTGACGAAGTTGCAGCCTTCAACGCTGTTACACATTTCCTTGCAATCTGTGTAGGATATAAGCGCCATGAGATTCACAGAGACTTTGAGCCTCACCATCGACTGTTTCGACCAAACCAAAGGTCATATAATCGTCGGCCTGAACAGCAGCGGTGATGTTATAGAAGGTTAGAGTATATCCATCAGTCGGAGCTGGGGTCGGTTGAGTGGTGGTTGAAGTGGACTTCGTAGTGGTTGGCTGGGTACTGGTAGGCTTCGCGGTCGTCGTGGTGTGGTGAGTAGGCGGCTTGTAGGGTGGGTACTTAGGTGGGCAATGCAGAGCGCCAGGGAAGTACTTGAGCCAGTCGCAGATGTCCTGTGGAAAGCCGAATAAGTACACTGAGCAGGAAGTCGACGGTTTTTTTTTTTCTTACACTGTTCAAGCAAGGAATACCAGGGTACTTGCCCGGATGAGGACCGTAGTACCAGCCTGGCTTGCTTCCAGGCCTCCACGGAGGGATGGGTGAGCCGTAGTGATTTTTCGACGTTAAGTCTTTGTTGACCTTTGCGAAGATCGTAGGACCAAAGTCAAAATCGAGGATGGCCGCGTCTACAGCAGGCAAAATCGTAGCAACAGCAACGGAGACCAGTGCGAGGATGCGCATATTGTAGAATGAGCGTAGAGAGAGAGCTGCGGGGTGCAGTTGCCGATGCAAGTTGGACGTGTTTGCTTTATAGGACACCCAAAAAGCACTCTATGAGAATCATGTCCAAGGTAATTTCATCCGAGGCCCCTTTCGAATGTTTCTCGAGCATGATACAGGCAGCGAGGCCGGCCAGGTCCCAACAATGTTTTGAAAGGCGGGTCTTCCATGTCTGATCATATCCGAACACACTATGGGTAGTTGTTCCTAGTAGATGACATTTATCAAATGTCCGAACACAACGCGGAGGTAGATTTAGCGGCCAGGAGAATCCACGTAGATCTTTTGATGTTGCATGCCTGAGAAAAGCTCATATTCTTAGTTGACACTGCAAAGGGACATTGAGGGGGTCTTCCACGTTCGCATTCTCGCGTCCAGCGGTCGTGATTCTCGAGTTTGTTATAGTTTGTATGCGTGAGAGTGCTTCTATCATGTTTAGTGTCGGGCTCTTCGAAACCGAGTCGTGAGTGATGACAGTCAGGCACAACAAGGAACGGGCCTATCAGTCTATGGGAGCCATATGCATTACCACAGTGTTCAGTCTTGTCTCTCATTTCAAGTGATCGTGCCTTTTCATCGAGAAACACGTTGATCTGATTCGAACGCGCTTTGAGAGTGACGGAGCAGAAAAAAGAGCGATCGCTCGATTATTGATCGAACCTGATCAGAAGCCGGCAGCAAGACGGGGTTTACAGGACAGGACAGCTCAGGACAGGACAAGATGAATGCAAATTGTCAACATTCTCCCGTCAATCCTGGCACACGTCCCGCTTTAGACGCTTTTTATCGCCGTCGTGAGATCACGAAAGTTAACGAGCAGTGATCGATGCTCGCTGATCGATGGCAGCGTCAGCTGAGAATACATACAGAGACCGTTCGAGAACCCTTATCCCCGTGAGGAAGCATACCTCTTTTTGAATCTTTGACCAAGAGAAATTGCAAACTCAATTGAAGGACATGAAGGAAACCTGCTTACTCCGAGGGGACCTCGCCGACTTATTATATCTAGTTATCGAACGGAACACCAGGTATGTCTTAGATCGAAATGTCAGGCTCGAAAGGTTGGGAACGTTGCAAACGTACATCGTCTTCCTTCTTAGGTACTCGTTACCAGATGTGGCGTTGCACAGTCAAACAAATGTATTTTCGATATTTTCAACAAGAACACGCGGTCAAGGTTGTCACAGACACAAGTACAAGTCTATTCAGATCGAAGTTCACTTCAAAGACAATATCTGCACTCCAGAATCGGGCCAGCGCGACTAATCCTTGCACCAGCCATCGCTATTGATAATAAAGTCGATGCTTCCATCTGGCTGGGATTGGCCACCTCTGTTGTCTGCGTCTTCGGCGCCGTGGCAGCGCTTGAAGAGGGCGCAGGTCAAGAGCGGGCTTCCATCCTGGATTGTGGACGTTAGTTAATTCGTCATCTGACTGTCTGGATTCGTACCTTGCCGTTCACGTCATGATAGGCTGAGTTAGGTAAATGAGCTACCTAATCTGACGAGTAATGCGATTATAGACTTACTGTTAACGAAACCACATCCTTGGACCGAGTTACACATAGCCTTGCAGTCTATTGGTCCATTGGAATTAGGAACAATACTGTCACGCAGGTGTTTATGTGCTTACCATTGACGGTCTCAACCAAACCAAAAGTCAGGTAGTCATCTGCTTGAACAGCGGCGGTGATATTGTAGAAAGTCTGGTGATATCCATCCGATGGTGGCGGCGGTGGTGGTGGAGGAGGAGGAGGAGGATATGTCGGAGTTGATGTGGTATGAGGAGGATATGTCGGAGTTGGTGTAGTATGAGGTGGCTTGGTGTAAGTTGGCTTAGTGTGAGAAGGTTTGGTATGAGGCGGTTTGGTGGTGTGCGGTTTTTTGGTGGTGTGCGGTTTCTTGGTTGTATGAGGCTTTTCAGTGGTATAAGTTTTTGTGGTGTATGGCTTCGTGCCATGAGGAGGCTTCTGCGGTTTAGTAGTATGGGATGGCTTAGGTGGAGATGGCGGAGGATAATGGGGCGGAGGTGGGGGAGGATACGCGTGGGGACAGTGAAGTGCAGATGGGTACTGGTCAAGCCACTTGCAGGTGTCCTATTAAGCGTTCCGAGATCAGCGTAACGCACAGTGTTAGACTAATGCATAACATACAGGCTTCAAGTACGGGGTCCCGGGACACTTCTCGGGGTGAGGACCATAATACCAGCCAGGCTGGCTACCAGACTGCCAAGGAGGGATAGGCGAGCCATAATGGTTGCTCGCGGTGAGGTCCACCCCTAGCTTTGCCACAATGCTGTCGGTCATGGATTCTGCCGGCGCTGTGATCACTGACGGGATCAAGCCCGCAATGATAGCAGAAATCAAAGTAGCAGTGAGCATATCGTTCGACTAGTAGACCTTGGGGATTGTCCACGGGGAATATAGAGCTACGCAGGCATTGCTTTTATATCGCATTTGTTGATGTCTGTATTGGCTTCAGGAACGTAAATCAAGAAACTTCCAATTTGCCCGTAGAGGACTCCTCGGGATTGAGGGGCATCCGAAGGGGAAAAAAAAAGAACCTAACAATGATTTGGCACGTTGAAATACGGCGCATCTTCTATATGTCGCCTTTCTTGTCGAGGTGACTTCGGCGAACAGTTGAAGCTGCCACATATGACGGTAAGAGAGCGGCGGAGCCAATGTGCTCGGTTTGGAGAACATGGTTCTATCTTCGACTTTTGGTGACAAGGTTGCTGGTGATGAAAGCCCATTGAAGTCCAATTGGCTTCAGCGACAGTCAAGGACTCTGCCTACCGTCGGGACTCTGCAGCTTCCATGTACTTCTTTTACGCTATTATTTACGTTGGCAACGTCTCTGAGGAAAGAAGGGTACTATTTTCAATCGGCATTGCTCATAAATCACTAAATATATCTCACGCGCAAGTCGGTACTTTCTATTCCTGTTACAGGGATCGTACCTTCTAATCCTGTCAGGTGAAGGGGTATGAAGTGGTGATTGGGTTATTGATATCAAATCTAAAGCCATTCTGGAATATTGGGAACTAGGATGAGCCTACTGAGGTTGAAGTTTGAAGTTGCGGCTTTCTTGGACACCTACTATAGCCCAACGATGTTGCAGCAAGTCATCGCTGTCGCCAGCAAGGCCGCTTATTCAATGTTCGGAAAATGGTTTTTCTTTACAGTCCGTTTACATAGATAGCTACATTACACATGAATTACCCGGGTATAATAATCCGCTTAGAACACAGCATTCCTCCAGTTACCTAAGCGCTAGCCCCAGTAGTGGTGGGGCCAGCAGGGTCAGTGGGGCTGGTGGGATCAGTGGGAGTGGGATCAGTGGGAGTGGGATTGGTAGGGTCAGTCGGGTCGGTGGGATCAGTTGGCTCTGTAACTTTGCACCAGCCATCACTGTCGGTAATAAAATTGACCGTGCCGTCTGGTTGCGGCTGACCACCGGTATTGGTTAATTCTTCCACGCCATGGCATCCAACATAGAGCGAGCAAGTCAGGAGAGGACTTCCACCCTATTCGTAACATCATTATTAGCACTGGCATAAACTAGTATTTCTTTGAGTTGCACCTTTCCGTTGTTGTCATGGTAGCCTTTAAGAAATTTAGATAAATATAATTAACGGAGAATGGACGTAACGCACTGTTTGCGAACCCGCAGGTGGGAACGGAGTCGCAAAATGCCAAGCAATCTATGAGAGCCCAAGTTAAAGAATTGGCTGAGAATGAATGTGAAAAACGCCCACCGTTGGTTGTTTCAACGAGGGCGAAGGTGAGGAAGTCGGTTCCTTGTACAGCGGCCGTTTGGTTTGTGAAGGTCAAAGTGTAGTTTCCAGTCGCTGCTTGACGTGGAACTACGATAGCGCTGGCGAATGCGGCAGCGATCGTGATTGAGGACACGAATTTTGCGGTAAACTGCATATCGAGAAACAGAGAGTGGCGTAGAGGGAAGTTCAGAGCCGAAACTGAAGTTTTACTCTAACGCGTAAGGAGTTTTATAGTGCTTGGGTTCGTGAGGTGAGAACTTGAGCATAAGGGGAGGGCTTTCGAGTTTGGCATAATAGTCGCGGGGGGTCTATCGTATCCCGCTTCGATTCTGTACCTTGATAACTCCACCTGGACGTGACGGACGGACCTGAACCTTTTGATTGTCAGAGGTCGAGAATGATCCGAGCGTATGCCATGACTCGGAAGATTCATTTCGATGCCTCGAACACGAAATTGGGATGATTCCCAGAACAATCTCGTCTGACAGGTTCTCTGTAGGATTTCGCAGTCAGTACATCAACTGCATGTCTCAACCCCAAACGTTTCAACCACTTTCAACTGGGAGTACCTGTAGACGGGTCAGCGAGTGTGCAGCTACGATCAGGTCAAGGCGAATGATGTTGGTTAGCACTTTGGACATAGCTTGACGCCCCAGCCCCGTGAGCACGATTAGACTAAGAAATCTGTGTGATGCGGCATGATCCGAAGCAGCCGTCCCCTCAAGTCGCAGTTTGAGAGCGCTAAGAAGCGGAAGGCACGCCGTCCCTCTCGTTAGTATGGCAGATGTGCTGTCAAAGAAGGCAATGTGGCCGTTCTCGCCCGTTCAGCCCGATTGGTTGGCCGGTTGGCATTGCTTCCAGATATGACAGATATGACGTGAGAACGAGAGGGCATAGACGGCTTATCACACGAAAGGGAAAACAAGAAGCGGTCCAAGCATTCTATTCCAATGTGCCTGTCAGATGCTTCTCGAGCCGGAAAGATGGCACATGAGAAGATCAAGGAACTTGATTCAAAAATTTCTGGCATTGCTTACTGATTCACCACACTCTTCGGCTAGTCTGGCGACATTGCTGGTCATGTAATCTCAACAGTCCAGGCTCTACTTCTGTGTGAAAAAAGCCACGGATCGGTCATCTCAGTGAGGAGGCCATGTTGCTTCCTCCTGAGGTATGGGGATACGCGTCCGCAAGAAACAGGGAGTTTGAAGCTTAATGGGTGTGGAACATCTTCTATCACTACACATCATTATCGATAGCTATACTGACAACGGCCTGGCCAGAAACCCCTAACCTAATATCCCACGTCCTTCTCAGGCCACCTTACCTATCCTCAGTTAGTCTGACAACCTCCCGCAGGATCTCGGACCGCATCACTCTCGCATAACGAAAGCGTATCCTATGTGCTCGAAAATACGAAGATGTCTTACGCAGAGGGCGTCACTTGGTCTTTATGATTAAGCCCAGAAAAATTTCGGTATACAATAGTATGCACAGATTCCCCACCGCCACATCAGGGACATTTGTCAGGCCGTGAGTGCCTTGCTTTGATTTGCGGAGTCTCTGCGGTCAGTTGCGATGTGATCTGAGCCAGATGGCTCTATTTGTTGTCTGTGTTCAAAGGATACATACCTGCGGGAGCCGTTTACCCAAGACACCAGACGCGATCTGGCCGTGTTTTTGAGTCATCGAACACTACTAACACATGAACGCTCTGAGCGCCCATCATGCTTCTCTCGCAAACCAAATTTATAATCCTGGCTTCAACTTTAATACCATGCATTCCGCTCTGCTGGCGTTCAGCTGTTCTTTACCTTAACTCCTTGTACACCCCCGTGTTGTTATGATTGCTTCCTGAAGATTTCATGACAAAGGAATGTGTCACTACATACTGAACGCACTCTTTGACATATGTAAATATGTTTTGCCACTTGGGTCTCAGGCAGACAGTTCCCCATGTTGTTAGACGGAGAGCCCTGTCCACATTGCCACAGCCTCCTTCTCTCCCGATACTTGCGTCTATTG